>VCRD01000694.1:107185-136934 GCA_006783055.1 Trinorchestia longiramus | reverse complement strand
TCCTGTTCAGATCACGAATACGAATATCCTACATTTGGTTTATCTGAATCAAAGGCTGTAACTTTTCACAGTCATTCATAAAAAAGGCAAAAATAATAGTTCCCAACAGCCGTGTGTACACGAACCAATCAAAAAGTCTAAAAATTCTTTTCGAGTGTGGGATGCTAGCAGTAAAAAATTGGATTCCCCTCTACGACAACAGAGCAAGAGAAGTTACAAATGAACTCATTCCCTTAGATAAGGGTCTATTTTAGACGTGGCTCATGATCTGCTCATAAATATGATACTGGCAGTAAACGTCTTTATTTGATGCATCGAACTATGAGATAAAAAAATTAGCATTTTCAGCTGAAAACGCACAGCTCATATTGAAGATAAAATAGTTTTTGAGGACGGAACTTGAGCGTTAAAACAGCTTGACTGTGTTGAAAACGATAACGTTGTAAGTTTCATGTAAATCTGCATTATATTAATTGTGTACTTGTATTGTCAATAATAGTTACTAGTATACTCTCCTATTGTATGGACTGTTGAATAGCTGCTCTCAATTATGAAGAAATGTGCTCTGGGGGAGATGGGCAATTTTAAAATTTTAGGTGGGGGATGAACTTGCAAAATTACCACATACTAAAAAATATTAAAAATAAATAAACCGTTAGCAGATGTATCCACAGGTTCTATTTCTTAATATGACTACTTATGCAAATTGCTGATCAGAATGATTGTATTTCATTTTAGAGACCAGTTGTGTGATGTATGGTATTCCAGCAATGGAATGAGTCGAATCGACATAAAGTGCTGCTCAATGACATTACAAATTATTCTTGTATTCAACGACCAATATTAAAATGAATGAAAAATATGCTCGAGAGATAAATCAATGGAATGCAAGTAAATGATTATGGACTTATATATACATTAATATGTATGATGAGTGTTCTTTATCAGTGGAGAACCTTTTGATAAAATTTGACAATAATTATGACATTAACTATAAGGTACACCCGACAATAATTACAAGGTACATAATTTTGGTACATTTTTTATTGGGGCATCCAGAAAGCTTGTCTCTGGATTAAATAGGTGAAGCACTTCGTTTTGTTTATAAAAGTTTTGTTTGCCTAAAGCAAACTGCCCAATGGAATACCCCATTTTTGAGCTGCTATCTCACGTTAAAGTTCCACGAATCTGAATGATAAAATAAGTTAGCATACCCCTATAACAAAATTAGTAAATATCAGGAATATGTTTAAGATGATGGTGTCTAATAATTATAATACATAGAATTTCTGACGCCAACATTCTGAAGATAATTTCTGGACGAGCTTGTTGAGTAGAGAGTTAAAAACATAAACTGGGCTTTTTAGTGCATCGGGGATCAGATTCTGAAGGCGGCCGTAAAATTGACTGAGATCCTTATTATGAGGACACGATAGGCTCTCTAAGCCTGAAGTCATCAAATTAAGTGAACAAATATAGAGTTGGCGCGCTAACAAGCAGCCAATTGGAGTGCTGGTTAGAATGGATCGTAAACTGAAATAGATACGAGGCAAGAGATGCCTCTGGTTTGGCCACATGAAAATTACACCTAGAAGTCAATCTGAATTTCCAGCATGTGGTTGGCCATTATTCCTCTCGCATTGTCCAGCCTGCTGCACTAATTGGAACTAAACCTGGGACGAGTTTACGTCCTGCCTTCAATTTTTAACTTCAAGTTCGTCTATATGCTTTATGATTATGATAAAATAACACAAATCATTCAGAAACGGAGCTCAGCAGCTTCCAGTGGCGTCAACATTGAAGAACAACATTCATAATTGAGGTCAAGCATTTAGTTTTGTGGCTCGTCATAGTCCGTAGATCAACACTTAATGAAGTTCTTCATTATGATGTATTAATGGCAAAGGATAATTTAAGGGGGGAAAACACTCAAACATTATCTTGACGACCTGTAATTCATTCAACTTATAAATTAATACGTAACCTACTTTATTTACTTGAAATACAGCCTTTCAGGAAGAAGCAATCGGACATTTTTTTAAGGATTTCACGATGGCGTTTTTTAGAAATCAGTGAACTGAACATCAACTGACCTTCAGCTGGAACATTAAATTATATATTATTTATCCATGCAGAAATAAACATAATTATTGATATAACTAAATTTTCTCAAGGTCTGACAGTAAAAAATTCAGAACAATTTAACACAAATTCAAATTAAAGAAGCAGAACTGTCTCTCTAACAGTTTTTCAGACTTGCTTTCCATAAGAAGAGGTTTCTACTGAAAGAAACAGAAAATTATCACGCATATTGGCTATAATGTTTCTAACAAGTACAAAATCTGAACAAGTGTTTCAATGAAAAGTGTGTCAATAAAAGCACGCCCTATATTAAAGAAATGTACTCTATAGGAAAGAGTAATAAATTTATGCCATCATGAACATTCACGCAGGGTGCAGCAACATAATTTTCTTTTTTCAGAGAAAAATGTATTTCAAAAAAGGAAGTTATGTTGCCGCACCCTGTACTATGTTCACAAAGAATAGTAAAAGAGTGAAGATTTAACACCAGCTTATGGCCTATTCTTCGTACACATAGTTCATAATTCTTAACAAACGTTTCATATCAGTTTACCTAAAATGCTTTATTATAGGTAATTAAATTTTGTTTCGTTGTATCTTGAAAGTTAAATAAAACGGAAATAAAATAATAGAGATCGGCTGCACACACGGAGACGAAGTCACCTAAAAATCGTCTGGTGACATCCATTCTTACTGACCGACTTTAGATTATTGTCGACGTGTGTCGGAATTATTATCACCTGAGTCACGTACCTAACCTAAAACACCATAAAATTGTACTCGTAAAGCAATGTATAGAACTAGGTCGTAGAAATAATATAGAACAATTATTATTAGAGTGCAGACAAATAACAAAACTAAAGCGTTAACGAAAAGAATGATCGAAGTTAGAGAAATCGCGAAAATGAAAAATGAAACTACATTTCTGCGCAGGTAAAGTTCGTGATTTTAATATAAATTCATGAGGGTATCGACATGAACTTAAAACAACGACAGTCGAGGATGCATTGCTGTATAATTAATATTGTATTAATATGATTGTATGTATTTCTATACATGAAACCTAACGATAGACAGAGGTGTAGGCTACACACATGCTAGTGTGAAAACTTGACACTTTTAACTTTTACTATCATCTCTTTTTGTGTTTGTGCCATTTTGATGCACGCTATGCTCAACAGCATCAATAAATCATTTAAGAAAGCATACTGTGAGAATAGGTGCTCCTTTATAGGTAAAGTACTGTAAACTGATACTGTAAACTGAATACTGACTTACTGTAAACTAATCGATTGTAATAGCCGTTAAATACACTCATGAATGTCAGCTTCAGAATATGTACTTGACGTTGTCGCTGATTGCTTGTGAACAAAAGAGTAGATGGAGGAATTTTAATTTTTTGTGACAGTGACTTATTACTTAAAAACGCTTCTAGTGAACCTTCTGCAAGCAATCATGAAAAACCAGAGCTACTAATCTAGTTTAAAATTTCAATTCGTAATGTACAGCGGATGAAGTTCATTGAAACAGTCATATTTAAATTTTCATAATTGCATGTTCCATTTAGTAGTGCATGGAGATGGAAACCTAATAGTCACAACCTACATTTTTTGGTACTTGTAAATGGAAACTTGAGAGATAATGTTTTATTTCAAAATACATTTTCAATACATGGGGATAAAGTTGCTGACAAACTATAAAAGCTTCATCATAAATTCCTTCGTAATTCGCAGGTTTCAATTTGACTTGTGTAGGGCGTAATTCTACCAATTACCAGTGATAGAAACAAATGCATTTTTTGAAATACCTCAATTTTTGCCTTGCAGGAACACTTGCTTCTTCAAATCATTTCAATTCTTATATTAAATGTTAAAGATGAAAAAGTCAGTACGGTAAGTTGTATGGGCAGGGTGCTTTCAGAACCATGAAGCTCAACATGAGCATATTATTTGCTGTAAAATTCAAATCCAAAGGAACGTATGTTGTGTTTCAATGACAGATGACACCGTAGAAAGTTAGTCAGCACTGACAACGGAAAAAAATTGAAAAGAAGCTAGAAAATATCAACAATGTTTAAACAATATCCGGAAGAAGAATTATCGGTACTAGAAATTTTATGACTAAACACATCCTCGGTTGTATCAACATACAACAGTGAACAAAAGAAAATTGTACCTTCAGTTCTTACTTGTACCCAAAGAATCATGTTAAACTCTGTACCATATCAGAAACGTGGGGAACTTGGGTGTACCTCTTTAGAATTTAAAAAGTTTTTCATAATGGAATGTTATTTGTAATGTATATTGATCAATATAAATCAAAAGAAAACAGATATTTGCAAAATTTTAAAATGATATTGGAGTTCATATCTTCACTATGTAATGTGTTGAATTCACGTTCAATACTAACAGCGAATTTTATTGATCATTCAAATATGTACTAGATGGCGCATAAGTAACATCCCCTTAGAAAATTATTAACAAAAAATCGATAGAAAATTTTTAACAAAAACTATGAAAGTTAAAAAGGTCATGATAATTGTAAACAATAGAGAAGATATTAAAATTTACTTCATTTATTTATCAATACATTAATTTATTATTCATTAATTAATAATTTCCTAAAAAGGAGGTGTTACTTATGCATCACTCTGTACATACATATTCCACACAAGGTTAAAATTCAAATTTATAGTATTCGATAGGAAATGGATGTCGAAGGATTCAATATACCGTGTCTATTTTCCAGGCTAGCGTCGTATCCAAGTTTCAAAACTGCAAAAAACAACCTTTTTTCCTTCAGATGATAGAGATTAACAAACAAATTACTACCAGGCACGCTAGACAACTATCATCAAAAACTCTCATCACATCTGATGCTGAGTAGCCTACAAGATGGAGGCAGTCTTGTAAAAAACGGAACATCACAGCTTAATTGACCTTATTTTTCAAATAATTAGTGAATACTATCCTATGTAATAAGGGAGCCAAAACTTCGAACTTTACACTAACTCAATTATTTAAAGGACATGCAATAAGGCAGTGAAATGAAAATTCCAAGCGATGAATCTAGCTCAATTGCTGGAATAAATTCAGTGTTTTACTTGTTAACTTCGCTGGTCCAACACGAGTGACAGGAGTCTGCGGTAGTTACTGAGTGGCAGGCGTTATTCTTTATGTGCACCGCTGCGTCGCCGCAGTGAACACTTCAGAGAGTGGGCGAGCTTCAATCAACTGAACACTTTATGGAGCTGCTGAGAGTTTTATGGACGGATTTGAAAGGAACTTTGGCCGCGGAATAACTTAATTCAATAACACGACACAAGTCGATTGAGACATCAGACTTACGGTTGAGTGGGGTGAAATCGGTGATTGGGGGTTGGGAGAGTGTTGATTGGTTGCGGTGGGGTGAGTGTTATTTGTGTGAACTGCATGGGGATGGAGTTTAAATCGATGGTGATGGAGTGTGATGGGAAGGTGATGGAATAGAATAGGAAGCAGTAAGAGTCTGGAAAGAGTTTCAGAGGATAATACAGATACAATATTAAGAGGAGTGAGCTTTGGAATTTAGGTTTGGCTTCCGTGGGCGGTCGTCGGGTGGATTTTTGCTGTTGTCTCCTGACTTACAAAGCATGTCAGGTTCTGATTCTTAGAATGGAGACTGAGCTGCAAGGTTCAAATTGGTGTAGTTTTTGAACACCAAGTTCAGAGAGAGATGGCTTGCTGACTGATTTTACAGTATCATTTCTGAAATTAATTTTTTCGTACAAATAAGGGATTAGAGGCATTACGGATTTACTCAAATGTAGTCACAATATATTCTGTTTTCCTGATCAGACACATATTTAATTGCTAATTATTTACACTAAAACCATATATTTCTCAATCGTAAATGAGACCAGTGGATAGCTTTCGCAAGGAGAAATTTGAATTAAATCTCAAAAGTATATAATCAGATATTTCCCGCCTAAATTCAACGTAAACTAATTATTCTACAAGCAGAATGAAGAGTTCTCTGAAGTTTTTATGGTAGAAACTGTGTTATGAGATTAAGAGTGGTTTGAATAAAATTAATGTTTTAATAGAAGGATGCATGTAAATCGGCGGTGTATAAATGTGTTGAACGCATTTATCAAGTCATATTCAGTGTATTTTTGGTCTCACTTTCAACATTTTAAGAGACCCATGCACGTAAAGAATTAAATAAAAATTACACACTCTTTGAACAGTTAATTGAGTTATATTAAATCGTTCCATTGGTAATCTATATATCAGGTAGTATCTATATGTTTTAAGCCACATTTAAACTAATTAAGTGGTCATTTTATCTGATTATACAGTTGAAATTTCTTCAATTACATCCTTTTTTATATGGAAGTAACAAAGAAGCAGTTGAGGCACTTAGTGCTTCGTTAATGACGAGTTCTTTGTTGCATCACTTGAAGAATATTTTGCAGCATTAATTGAATAATCCTCCGATCTAGCTCTTTCAGACTACCGTTTGTTACGTAGCTTACAAAATATTGAATGGGTTTCCTCTCAAACATCATGGAAAAGCTGAAATTCATAGTTCAGGATTCTTCATTTCGTAATTGTAAGGATTTTTCACAAACGGGATTAAAAAATTATCAGTAGTCGGAAAGAAATTATAGATAATCATGGAAACTACATTGATGGTTAAATTTCAACCATGTGTAAGACTTGATTACTTGCTTTCGTAATTTAAAATTATGACATCATCAATGGAGTGACCTGATAAATTTGTCCTTGTTAGAAGTAAGTTAGCGAATTCTTTACTTTAGGCGCAGCCATTGGAACAACTGAATGACGGGCAAATACAGCCCTTCAAATTATGATTTTTTTGGTTTCATCTGTAAAAATTTATTGAGAGAAGTGCGAGCAAAATTGAATTTTTTGAACGTATTTTTAACAAGATTAGGAATGCATTTAAGAAATGCATGTTTCTGAGACAGGGTTCGTTCATGTGACACAAACTATGAAATTGAGTTGAAATAGGAAACACCACATACAACAGAGGTCAAGTTTCATTTGAAACTGCTGGTATAAACTGAAATTGAGTTCTTTCAGTCATAGATGATTGGAGTCTTGATAAATGAATGATGTTGAAAACTGTCCGAAGTATCGTTTGTTTGGTAAAATCGAGGCATTTGAATCTCAAGCATAACACTTGGTTTTATAGATAAAATCAGTATTAGAAACTTATGTACATAAATGATCACGTCTTAAAACTTATTAATTTTATTGTGTTTCCTGTCACACTTAAAAGAGAACTATGCAACCGTAACTTTAAATTTAATGACTTTTACTTTATTCAGTGTCTTGAAACTGATCACATGGTTTAAAAAGATATTTGATTTTTGCAGAAAGTGCTAGTAGTTTGCACTAGGATGGTAGGTTTCCAGCTATCCACTTGTTTTATTGTGTTGTATTAGGACTAGAACTAAACCTCAGATGAGTGCAGTATGCACTGCAAACTGCCAATATTCAGAGTTGCATACAAACACTCGTGGCATCCAAACTGAAAATCATGTCTCTAGAAACGAAGACGCGTGTGAGAACTTAATGGTGATCCTCAATATAATGCAAAATGATGATAGAATACTTGTTCTTTATATATTCAACTGTGTTGACCAAAGTGTTACATAGATTTTATCAGCTCCAGGATGCAAAATTAGTATGAATTGTGATACTTTCTCAAGTTTCTACGCAGAGAGACATGGAGGTAGCTCGTTTTAGGCAGCTGTTTTCGTTTATTCGATGAATTCTACACAGAAGAGATTTTTCGATTCCCAAGTCCATGCAGCGTGGCCCAAAACTTAACACCATACTACAGTACTTCTATACAAGACATAAAAGATATCTCAGTTGTCAGCCAAGCTCGTGTTCGCTCTCTCTCTCTCAAGCGTACGGCTCTGCATAAGGATTGGCATTTAGTACTATTTGGTCATCACAGTGGATGGTAAAACAATGAAATTATGCAATAAAATCATTATGTACGAACATCTTGCCTCCATTTTGTAAAAGAAATAAAGTTTCAGGAGTGCAAAGCCCCGTTGGTTGTTAACTAAGATATGCATTTTGTGAAAATACTAGTTGTGTAACTTTCATGATAAAATTGAATAACTACGTTCAATAATATACATATAACTAATTATAAAATTGTTTCAAATGCTACAAGTTTCAAGGGGTTCATTGATACATGCAAATATGTATATTAAAGTAAAATTATCGAGCAGAGAAATGTGACTAAATGCATGACCGTGTAAGCAATGGTATGAAAAATACATGTCTGTTCTCAAAAACATTCGAAATTGTAATTTGAACGTTGACAAATTGCAACGAACTGTAACTGCCGGATTACCTTCTATCAAAACTTAGAACTCTGTGATTATCAAAATAATCCCAATTTTTGAGCTTAATAAATACCTCGCATTTTTTCATTCATTTTGCCAGGATTGTATTATATTGAAGGAAATTTTGCAAATTAAAATTTTTACATATCATAGCCAGCGAACTTTCAGTAAATCGTACAGCAGCTACAAAAGAAACAGAATTTTAGCACTACATATAACCCGAACCGTGCCTCGCACTACCGGACATTTTATTTTAAATTTTGTGGATATTTTCGAAAATTAGTCTTAGATACTCGCAAAAAATACAGTGATCTAAGGAAGTGTTATGGATACGATAACATTTGTAATTTCGTGTACTGAGTGATGCCGATGCCTCTTACCTTACATTAGTGAAGTCACTGTACATAGGACTGTACATACAATAATTACTGCTGAAAATAGACTTACTTGGTAGTGAAATATACTTACATTTTAAGAACACAAAATTAGCCAGTCGTTAGTTTCTTACGTCGTACATACACTAAAAAGGCAACAGATAAGAATATAGCTCTATAGTTGGGTATATTTGCTGGAAAAGATTTCGGAACCCAGCTCCATGGCAGCTGAACATTGTGGAAGACAATCACGTACTGTCACTTCCTTATAGCACACCACCTTGAAGCACACCACCTTGAAGCACACCACCTTGAAGCACACCACCTTGAAGCACACCACCTTGAAGCACACCACCTTGAAGCACACCACCTTGAAGCACACCACCTTGAAGCACATCTCCTTCACGGACCATCGATCACGCTGAGCGTGTCTTGGTGAGTCGGTGACAGTCACTTTGTGGTTCTCAATTATCATCAACACAATATCTACTTAAGAACTGTGATCCGAGGGAACAGGTTTTTAAAAAAATTTGAAGTCCACGAGTATGTTTAAAAAAACATTCATTTCAAAACCATATCGCTAATAGTCCTTATTCAGCACTAAAGGTGAACAAGTAATTACTAGTTTAAATAGGAAGTAAAATCACATTCAATTAATATGTTCATATACAGGGAGAGCATAAGTAACGTACTTGCTGAAAAAATGTATTACAAAAAACATTAAAAGTAATGGACTTTGAATAAATGTAAATAACGTAAGATAACTAAAATTCATACCATTATTGTATCAATTTAACCGATAATTATCACATATTGCTCTTATAGCTCGTAAAATTTCAATTTCAAAGATGCTGCACTACACCACGAATCATCTAGCGAAATTGTGGACTTTTTTGTTCTAAAATATATTATTAGGGCGTGCAAAAAATTGCACAAAAATTGTTATTAGTGAAAGCAATTGCCACTGAATTCAGAGAACGAACTCAACAAAAGGGAAGTGATGAATTTGCTAAAGGAAATTTTTCACGGTTTAATTTCATGTTACGGCAACGTTGGTCTCTTGGATCTCCAAATCTGAAGCCCCTCAAACTTTTCCTCTGAAGATACTTTTTAGGGAGAGTTTTACATTGATATGCCTGATGCTGTAATGAAATTAAAACACAACATCGTTCACGACAACACAATTCCAGAGATTCAGAGCAAAAAAATGAATAACACCATTAAAAGAGCACGAATGTGTTTCAGTTAAAACGGTGGTCTCCACTACAAGAATATATATTCTTTTTTTAAAACATAAAATTAAAATTCAACGTATCCACTCTCGTTTCTATTTGATGCAATATTTTTATATGTTATCTTTTTATTATTGTCATTTTTAAATATACTTCACTTATGCCCTGCCCTGCAGTACGCAATACTAGAGCATTCGTATTTTATTTTGCATCACAAAATTGATGGTAGGCTGGCTTCCAAAGGAGGTACTTTCGAGAGGAAATATTGAACTTTATGATGATGCTTTCGTTTTCAAATTTGCATGCAAAACAAAATTTTACACATGATTGTTAAAATCTTATTCAAGGCACATCCAAACCATGGAATTATCCTTAGAGTTTCCAAAATACAACAGATTTGTAGGTCGAGTTTTTGGTTCTCACTCCACAATCACACTCATTATTCTGGGACTAACGCAGTATGATTTATTAAAATAGAATGAGGCAATAAGAACGAACCGTTGACGCATTCTTGGGTTGATACCCAAGTTCCATGCCCAAGTCCCATTATTCCCTGCACGTAATCCACAGTTAAATACATGAAGAAAATTTAATTTGATTATAGCTTGACTTATAGCGATGATGACAGGAGTTATCTTTTTCTAGAGCATTAAAGCAACATTATCTAGATATCTTATGCTGATTTCTATCATGGAAATCCCTCACATAACAAACTACTTGACAACGTTGATGATGACTTCTATCACTCATTCTGTGTTTCCTTCCTTCGATGTTGCGTGTACAATTTTATTCAACTTTTTGTGACATCAACGAATATTTGAACAAAATAAACAGTGTACATGCATTACAGAATTTCCTGTTATGACACAGGATAAGTTCCCAAGTCATTGGAAGGTGAACATGCTCATTCAATAGAAACGCTTTTACTCAATCACAGTATTCCTGCAAAAATGTTTCAGAAGAATCAATCGGTAAAAATAATTTTCGTCAAAAAATAAAATATTCAATAACAATGTTCCTGGTAATGAACCCAAGTACGTGAATATAGAGGTAACATGCTCACATGAATGAAATCTATTCTCACATGTATATCGAAGTCTCAGAAAATGTAATCCCTCTTTTGAAAATCAATCGCTTACTCAATATTAAGCCGAATTTAGCCCAGATAGTCACGCTAAATGCAAATTTTTATTATGATAGCATAAGGAGCCAGGATAATTTCAGTTCTTTTTTTAACGGAACAGCAGATCAATTAATCACCAGAAGATGCAATGCGTAAAGTATTTCAGCCAGAGGCAAGATTTCAAGTTGGACAAGACTTAGTTGCGACGGTGTCGTTATTGAGCCGATTTTCCGTCAAGCAAATCCTAACGGAGAGCAATACATATGCTGAGTTTCAAACAGATATCATCGTGCATGTGTTTTATCAACCACATCTCTGCAATTTAAGTAGAATTTTGTAGATGCATGAAGGTTTTCTCTGTCATTGTCAAGCTATCGTGACAGATTGCTTGCAGAATACCTTGCGCAATACAGTCATTGCCCTAGGTTATGAAATTGAATTGCCCCAAAATGTCCTGGTTTTACCCTTTGCAACTTTCTCTTGTAAATTCACATGAAGTTGAATGTTGTCATCCGTCAACCAAGAAACCTAGATGAATCAAGGAAAAAAATTCAAAATGAGTTTGGGCCTTTGAAGAACGATCACCGATGGTAAGTAGAGCAATGCAGGAAATGACATCGAAACTACGAGAGCATCTGCGAAAAGAGGGATGCCATGTGGTGAGAAGCCTGTTCAAATAGACAAAAATGATTTTGTACAATTTTTATTTACTATCAACCTTTGTTTAACCATGCATTTTCAGCATTTAACAAGACTAAGTGAGCTGCAGAAAATCTGCATTTTTTTACATATTTCCGCTCTATGCTGTCACTGATCTTTGCTTCATCACACAGCACTTTCTCAGGCTGTTCCTTGATTGCAACTGCATTCTATTCCTACATGGTCAAGAATTTTATAGCACAGTCGAAAATTTATTTCGTTTTCAACGTTTCACATGAATTACAAAAGGTGCATCATTTTTTCAGTAACTGTTATTTCACGCAACAGGTGAGTGAATTGCCTTTAGTTGTTATTGCCGTTGTAACTACAAATTATGAACGGGCATATTATACCGCTTCTATCTTTCTCTGGACGGCCTTCAATCTTATAATATTTTCCAATAATTTGCATCATAGTTAGAAGCAATAGAGTATTTTTTGCATGGTAGATATTAACTTCACTTAGCGATTTTTAATTGTTTTGCTCATCAATGTTCCTAGCGATGAATGACGATCAGACGTTTATTGCAGGAAAGACCCGAGTTTCAACGCATTTACAGTGTTACTATGTATAGAACAGCGTGTTACCTCTGCTGAAAGTCAGTATTTTTGCGCGGAGTATGATGCAAAGCACCCTGCTTATGATTGTTTCTAATTTTCTTAATTGATTCCAAGGGGCGTCTCTCCATATACTGTATTGATTGCTTAAATAATATGAGGATATGAAAGTGTGTTCAACTCTGGACTTGCGAGAGCGTGTAACTTAGCATTCCCAGCTGTGATATACCGTGGGAAGAATGTTTAGTGAAAGTGGGACTAGCCAGCGACGATTTATAGTACTAGTTATAAAAATTCAAGGAGCATTGTCAATAAACGCAATGTTTTCCTATTCATCCTACACATCAACACGTACCCTTTAAGTGCTAATACATTGTCTGCCCTAACAAAGATTTTAATAGTGGCTGCTGATATTCTGTTCAATATAACAGGCCTCAAAAACATTCGTTTCTATTTAAAATATACGATACTGTTATGACGCATGGAAAGTTACATTTTCCCTCCACTCGAAGATCGAGACAGAACTGAGCCCGCGTCATGCGACTCGTGGGTGACCACTCTCTCGGCAACGCTTCTCGTAACTCAAAGCTTGAGGAAACGAAGTCTGCGGCCACTGTGATTCTGGCATGAACTTCATCACATCGTCATTTGAAGCACGTCATTGTTCTTTGTGGGTGAGTTAGGGATACACGTGATTAAAATGACAATGAGCAAGAGGGAGAGAGGAAAGCAAGCGCGAAAGATAAGTGATGCAGACTAATTGAGCAACTTACATTTTACTCACGCTTCAACAGACACAACCATGATTTGTGTGGGTGTAGATTAGACCCGAGTTGAAGAGTCGACATGCCCATTGTATTTATGAGGTGGTGATGGTTTTGGTGGTAGTGGCTTACACGTCTGTGGTGCTTGTAATCTTGATACTGTTTGTTTTCGTTTGCAAGCAATAAAAAAACGGTATTGTCTTCCAGCAGTTACAATGGTCGTAGAATTATCAATCCTATGGTGCTAGAGGTAGAGCTTTTGTCTGGGTATAATATGAATAACTTTTGACAATAGCAACAGAAGAAATGAAATATATCAGTAATGATTTTTATAGTTATAGTAGCAACAATACAAAAGTTGGAATAATAATGTAAACATGAATAGTAAAATAATGACTTAGTCAATTATATTTGAAAGTTAATAAGAGATTAAACAGGGGTCAAAAACTAATTTGGGTGAGGAAAAATGATGATTAAATAATTAATTCAGTAATGATTGTATTAACATCATTAATAATATAGATAAAAAATAATATTTGTTGGAATAATATTGATGATGATAACATTGCATGTGCGGATAATTATAGTGGGCAAAAAAATAACGAAATAATTTTTTCCATTTAGGAACAACTCAAATTTTCGCTCTCGTTGTAGGACTTGAAAATCTCTCCTCTCTCTGAGAGCTCCTGAACTTGTGTTGAAGTGGAACAAGTATTGCAACAGTTCCAAAGCTCTATCTTATAACCCTATTATATGGCGAACAGGCAAAATGAAATTTGCGCAAGTACAGTATTATCAATGACAAACATTACTGAGCAGCAGAAATATGATATTTGTTGAGTATTCTGAATTTATGCACAATTTAAAAAAACTGCCAGTGAAAAAAGTATTTGGATTAAATGTTTTATTTTATTCATTTTTCAAACTTTCGACTCAACAATATTCTAAAAACTATTGGATAATGTCTAGGATAGCTTATGTGAGGTTACTTGTGGAGCTATACTTCAGCCGTGAATTATATGCCACTGAAAGCACTGCAAGATGCCTAACCGAAATGAGCTATCAAGATGTTTGAAAAACCGTATAGTCTCAGCGTATACTGCAAATGAAAGTTATTGCAACATTTCTAAAAGCCTGAATGGCCCGGTAAGTACAGTGTTTCATATTAATTAAGTGGAAAAATTATGGAACAACAGAAAATTTTCCACAATGTGGATCACCGAACAATTTCGGGAGGAAGTAACCGTCGCATGTCTCGAACAGGTAAAATAATCTTTTCGTCTCTAGAAAGAAACTTTAAAATGATAGTGTGGTAATATGAAAATTCAAAGAAACAGGTGATTCATCCACCCCACCCTGTATTATATTCTTATTTCTCAGCAATGCTGTTGATATATATGCTGTTCTATTTTTTTAATAGAAGCTCCTCTTCTTTGTGGAGGAATATAATCAGTGAATTCCTTGACGGCAAGGTACCCATGGGGTCCTTATTTTGTTCATAAATGAAAAGGTTACCGGGGTTTTCATTTCACGGTAAAAAACTTGTGTCTGAATTATTGAAGCAATCAGAAAACTATTCGAACAGCACTGGTCAAGTAAAATAGATATCTACAGAAACCTTTAACCTATTAATTCAGCTAGATATTTAGCTATATTAGCTAGATATTTGAATTGGCTAGCGCTGTTCGAGTAATAGACAGATTGCTTTATTAATTCAGATACAGTTTTTCTACCTTAAAACGAACATTTGAAAACCCCGGCACACACTAAGTTTGTGAAAAAAATAAGGACTTCCCTACCTTGCACACATGTCGACGTATCCTCAACCATAATTTTGTGGAATCTCACCAGTGGACATAATACTGCGGTGTGCAATTCAGTGCGTCCGAAAAACGTTCCAGAAAGCGTAACAATTTTGCAGTTTTGGAAGAATTAGATGTTGAAGGCTTCTTGTCAGTGAGAGGCCCAGCCTGCCTTAGCGAAATTGTTAACTAGTAAACTGTTAACAGAGCTCGATAACTTCAAATACTTTTAATTTAAATAAGGTGGAGCTCTTTGTTTTTAAGAATTGTTAACATTAGTCATTAGTTAATACGACTGGATTAAATATTAGTTTTAGACCGTACGCTTTTGTTTAAGTATGTAGTACGAGTGTTCTCATCAAGTACTACAAATGAAAACTCGTGATCTATGCTTTTGAGCTTTTAGACGACACCTGCCGCTGCTCAGACACGATTCTTCCGTTTAATGTGGAACTCACTCTTGATTTAAATCGTTTGCATTATCAGTAATTTGAATTAGCGACATTTTCCGTGCATCAAAACGTTAGAGAATGTAGCAAAAATACCACAATGATTATCCCAGTGGTATATGTGTCACAAGACGGGCACAGAGCAGCAATTACCTTGCACAAGTACATATATTTTTGTCCCGTAGACATGCCATCCACTGCGGAACCAACATCACCCTTGAGTTGCATGAATGTCTTTGATAGACTCAAGGTTTTGTTGGGGGTTTCTTAATTTCTGTGTTGTTTTAATGTCTCATTGATGCTCATTCAGTTGCCAATGTAATAGAATTAATCACTATGAATAAATTAGCATTGTGTTGCTACTCACATTTCTGTCATCTCTATAGGAGCAATATGATAAGAAACAATATATCACTGGTCAGGAAGCATTTTTACTTCTTATTTAGGCTGTAGTCTTAGACAACGTTTTTACAGTTGATTCATACAGTTTGAAAATTGGTAATGATGGCAGGTCCACTCTAATGATCCATATGATGTCTTCAGAATCAGAAAGGGCGCGATGGCGATGACGTGAAGAAGCTGATGACGAAACTGGTCTTGTCTTGATTGCTAAAGCTACTGTGGTCTGCATGATGAAATCCATACAATCAGAAGGGTCAGAGTTGTGTTGGAACTGAGAACATTGAAGAGTCCAGGAACTGCGCATCAGAGCATTGCTTATAAGTAAGCTTCTGTTTTCAGTCAAGCACGATGTTCACAAACTAAAGTTAAAAACTCAACAGAAAAAACATTCACATGTGTAGCAAAACAATGTGATAAAAGAACTTATTACATTATCAGATGTAAAATTTTATATCAGATAACGGCGCTATAGTCTTGAAAATTTTACCGAAAAACAGCTTTGTTTGCAAGTGGGCGATTTTGCAACGCAACCTCACAACAAATTTAGAAATTTACTCTCTAAATTTGTTATGAAGTGTGTTGGCAGGGAAAAATCAAATAGTGCACAAGATGACAGTTTATAGCCGAGGCAGCGAAATTTTATCGTTTCATTTGTTTCAAATAGAAAGTGTATTTGTGAACTGAAGATTCGTCTTGAAAATTGTTATGCCAATTAAGATCTTGAAAATTCAAAACACTCATTTATAAATTACCTAAACTTTTAATAAACTCGTTTAAAACATTTTTTAACGAGCAGTTTTTTTAGAACCATGCAATTTGAGTAACATTTTACTGTAAAATTTAAGACCCCAATGATACGAGCAGGAATATATTTCCTAAAATAAAAAAAAGTGCGGTGGAGAAGCAGTAAAAGATTACAGCCCTGAGCACCGTCAATGTGTCTCGTTCGCATAGTTTGAAGGCAATTATGACTTCTGTGGAGATACTGTGAGCAGAGATGGTTACAATTTTCTAAGCAAGGACGTTGATATATGATAGAGAGAGCATATTCCCTCATTATACACGCAGAATTAACCCCTGCCGCAACAGCACAAGGGATTGCAGTACAATTTACAAACTACCACACAAGAAGTATAGATGTACTTGCATTATATAAACTCCCCATCTTCACACACAATATAGAAAAGTGGCTCCATGTCGCTTGAGGTTAGACAAATTATCGTACATTAGGAACATTACTGTTCCTAATGTTCTGTAACCCGAGTACTACTGTTCCTACAGAAGGAATATACCATCATGCCATAAATAGTTCGTACACCTCGCACAAATACCACACCAGCAACACAAATGGTATGCTGTGCTGCACAACCGACGCGGCGGAAGAAGCCCATCAGATGTGCCGACGCACTGATCGATGTCGGCGAAATTTTTAATGAGCGCGATTGCGATAATTTGGGCCCCGCATCGTCTACGTCAGTGCATGATTGTAATTGATCGCCACGCATGATAGTGAAACATAAATACTGATCGTGACGCTGATTGAACTCTGGCATCGATCACTCAAATGAGCCTGATTCATCAGGAGATAAAACTTGGCAATGGATAAAAACAAGCTCGATATCTGTAAATTTGTTAATTATAATCATTTGTGATAAAAACTCAATTGTGATTTCTACTTCAGGTGCGGTATTGTTAACTTAAGTATTAAATCTTTAGCTTGAAACTACAGACAATTAACTTGGCAAAGACTCCCTATGCTCAAAAATAGTGGAAGTGACAGAACTAATCACCGTTTCATTGAGTGTAGAATAACGAATATCACAGTTTAAACAGATTTGAACGTATTATTATTTTTACAACGCTAGATTTTTAAACATAGGCAACATAGAGTTCAGCAGCAACATTAGGCTTCTTGAACACCACCAAGGGCTCTACCAGAAACAGTTGTGGATTTTTTACGCTTGTCTTATTTTGTACGTCAGTTGAAATGTAGTTCGAACTCTTAGATGCACTGGCAAAGTTTTGTCACCATAAGATCAAAATTTATTCACCTTTTAGAATTCAACGCTCAATCAATCAAAATATATCTTTTCAGTAAAATGAATAGTAAAGGTTACTTACTCTTATTTTACTATAGATAAAAATCCTATTAGACTGACTCTCATGCTGTGACAATTTCAAATTTAAGTTCTGTTACTAGAGTACATTTCTTAAAGTGTTGTATCAGCACCTTTTAACACGTAGCAAAAGTAGTGTCGTTATTTATATTCTTGGTTAAGTTAGGTTAGATTAAGTTAAATTAGGTCTACAGGAGAACGTAGACCTTATTTACAACCAGGGCATCTGTTTAAACTAGATGCATTTTAGGTCTACCAAGTCTCCACATATCAGCGTGGCTGGTTAACGCTGTGAAACTGTTCAATATCTGCTCAGGACAGCAAAAAGTGAAATTGAATGTGCAATACTATATTTTGAATGTTTTCGACAAATAAGTGCTCATATTAATTACCCTCCAAGTGAGCTAGCATGGCCTGCGTTGACCAGGCGCGCGTTGTCAGCGTTAGCACAGCGTAGGAACGACGACGAGAAACACGTAACGACTCTAAACTTTCTCAGCTACTGCTCAATAGCTGACAGAATTTATTGATACGTTAATGGTAATTTTTGATGACTAGACCATGATTTGTAAACATTATTTAAAATGTATGAAAATTCCAGTTGATGAACCATGAAGCAATTCAGTAGACTGCAGGCTGGCAAGCTTAGATTTGTTCCTTCACGTCATAAATTGGACAAGTGGTCAGTGCATAGGATGAGTTCACTGCAAAAAGACTGATGTATTATTCCACAGTTCAAGTTACGTTTAATCAACGCTTCAATATCGAAGCTTTGGCTTCACACTTAAAATTCAATGATCCACGCATAATTACAGTTATCTTAGTATACATAGTTTATAATACTACATAATACTAGCAATTATTTAAGTAGACCCTTCTTCCTTCTATGCTTACCGTTTCCTGATCTGTCCTAACATGCAGGCTGTACCGACGGAACGTTGGAACGACCAGTGCACGACTGCATTTCCAGCACTCTGGAAAAAAATTAGATTGCTGGCAAGAAGCGAAGAAATACCCACCTTTATGAATGATTGTAGCTTCGTTGATACTAAAAGAACGACAGCTGAGCTGCCAGTAGTTTCCTAAGATAGATAGTTGTATCCCCATGCCTTGACGTTTCTTGCTGGTTACAGCGAGTATACTAGTCAACATAAATGTTGACTAGTATACTCGAGTACGATTTCCTTGAATCTATCATTCCACCGCAGGGTTTTGCTAGCGCTAGCCTCATTGAAAACCACGAGTGAAAACTTGGAAACTGGTGGGATGATGGAACTCTCACTTAAAAAGCCGCGTGATTGAGTTGAAGTGTAATAAAAGAGAAGTGCAATGAAAAATTATACATAATAGCTTTTTCAGGTTTATAGAGTCAAGAAAATCACTTTATTTCAAAACTAAAGGAGAAATATTGATTCTTGATCACCGTGGTGTTTTAAGATAATGCTGAGTGCTTTTGAAGATATTTGCAATTGATTTCATTTATTAATTAGAATCCCTGGAAGAGTAGGGGGATTATTCTCCGTGTTTTCTAAAGCACTTTCTGCTGTCAGACCTCCCATACTCCCGCCTCCTCCCAGTAAAACAATTTAAACCTAGAGCATATTGATGACTAATTTTGAAGTCACGTATTTTCTTTAACCGTACGACTCATTGAAAAATTGCATAGTCATGTGAAGTCCTCATTTTCTGGAGACTTCAATGCAAATAATGAAGTTTACACACCAAAGTCCGTAGACTGATAAATATGTTATATCTATCCCTGCTACGAATGTCTCCTGAATTCGCCAACCGCACTAACATTTTTTCTGCTCTCGCTTGGACTGAAGCTTATCGAAATTGCTGGAAATTAAATACACCTCGAGCCTTAGAAACTCATTTTATTTTATATGTTGTTTAACGAGCGTCATTTTTTACATCCCTTAGCCGATGGCATCGGCCATAAATCTGCAGAGATACCATGAATAGATTATATCCTGTATGGAGTTGTGGCCAGTGTTTTATGCGAACCCTGGAAAACCTGCTTCCATGATCATCGTAGGTCATGACTTATATTTTCCTTCTTCCAACTGGTGCTAATGTTTGAGTGAACTTGTGTACGAGTAAACAGGGAGCTTACGAATTTCACTGAAATAACCGAGTATATGTCGCTTCAACGGTAGGTTAATTAGGATTCATGTTGAAAACATATTTATGTATGTCACACTAGTAATAGAAACATCATTTTTAATGCTATGCATTTACTCTTTTCAATGTATAAACCTGCTGTTATTATACGTATTGTGTGCTATGTTTTGGCCTTTTAAATGGTGTTTCATTATTACTTTTCTGGTGAAACAACTGAAATTTTTCAATTTTAGAAAACTTTGAATTCAAGTAAAGGTTTGTATTTATCTACTACGTTTTGTTTTGCAACAGTTTAATTAAAAAAAATTTGTGTACATACAAGCATAAGTCACAAGTTATTTACGTTCTTTACTCTATATTGAGAAAGAAGACGAGAAAATGAATCTCCAAACGGTGCTTTAAAAAAATTGCTGTCTACTCAGGTTCATTAATTCTTAATTTTTGTAAGTCTTTATCCAAGTCTCAACTTCATGAACAGTTATCAATAAAAATGTAAAATATGAACTGCTAAACTTTGCATCTAACAAATAACAGTTGCAGTGTTGTTTTCGAATGTTAGTTTACCCAAATATATAACATCAAACACATTAATATTTCTAAATATTGAGAACAAACCATATCAAACAATACGAAATTTTATTCAAGCGGACGTTGAAGGCAAGATCACGTAGTCATGCCTCGAGTTTCAAACAACTGAAATTATTGGGTCAAAGCCTGCAGGCACAGCGACCCGTAAGAAGTTCCCTAACTTACGTTTTCATTAAATCTCTGACTAAAATATTCAATGTATTTTGCATATTCGTCTTCCAAAACAATAGACCAGAGTACTGCAGTTTACAGGGAATAAAGTTCCAAGCTCCTCCGTGGTGTAGCTCGAGTGTATGGTTGAGGTGAATACAAGAGATTCCTTAATTATGTTCTATTATTATCCGTTTCTCTAAAAATATACCAACTGAGGAATACTTTCTGGAATCGAATGATATGGAAAACTGATGTGGCTACTCAACTGAAGAATTAAAAGTTGAACAAACATAGTCTTTTCTAGTCTAGCAAATAAAAGTTTAAACTGAAAATTGTGTTCAAAAGATGTGTTCAATAATGCATTCTTTTTTATTACATTCATAAACAATAATATCATCCCATGTAGTAGGGCGAAAAACTTTATGAATTTGAATTTCTACTCTTATTAACATGGTGTGTTATTTTCCAGCAGTCCCTGTAAATTGTTATTTCCTTCAGAAGATGTAAGAAATTCCTAAAGATTTGTACATTCAAACACGTCTTGACATCAAAATTTACTTGACCCTCTAATCAAATAAACGACAACATGAGAAAAAAGTTACTGATACATTTTCATTTGTTCAGATAACGACGCTAAATAGCGAGTACAATTTTAACTTAAAGGGAATTGTGCACTAAAAGTGGAGCAAAACACAGAGCTGCACGTACGTGACACATCCTTTAACAAAGTCAATAACAAGAAAATTATGAATGGCAAACAATTTTTGGTAATTTGTAATAATATAAAATGATGGAATTAAAATGAAGTATGGAATCTATGTTACTGGTAATTATTTCATATTCCTTCTAAAACTCAGATAATTTTATTCCAAAAATGGTGCGCTACATGAAGGAGCAGCGGGTAAAAATGGTGGAACTTTTCTCCCAATATAATTGGTCTATTCTATTATTACTGTGCAAAGAAACAACATAAACATTTTCATGATGAAGCCCTACTAAAAAGTTCCATGAAAAAAATGACCCTTGATTCAGAGAAACGGACTCAACAGAAGAGAAGCGATGAACATATGTACTAGAGGAAATTTTTTCCGTGCTGCTTAGTTTCGCGTTGTGGTGACGTTTTGGGGCCGCCCCAATCTACAGATCTAAACCCTGTTGATTTTCTCTTCACGGGATATTTGAGAGCAATGATTTATGTTACGATCTTCAATATTATAAAGACATCAAAGTATAACATTGCTTGGGATATCAACAGCACAGCGCATGAAGTACTGATTAAAGCAGTAATGAACAGAACCGTGAGATGAGTTCGAATTTGTTTCAACAATAATGGAGGTCACCTTACTGACATTATATTACATACTGAAAATTCAAATTCACCTTTACTCAATCCCCAAATCAATTTTGATTATTAAATCATTCATATTTTTATACCTTCCTTATTATCTGTAGTTCAGAATTGTGCGTTATGGTTATTCTACTAGCTATAAGTTTTTTACTCCTCTTTTAACTTTAATCTAACTTTATAGGGGTAATTTTTACAGTGCTAAGTACATTATAACCCGTTCACATTACTCAATGAATAAGTAATTTATTGAAGAACTCATGAATTGTGTGTTGGCAGAAAACGTACGTTAGTGATCACCTTATATAAATGCTTTAATACATGGATGGCGTGTGTTTTAGGGACGCATGAGTGATTGAATCATTGTCTATGGTAGTTTCACTTATATTATTTTCCTCTGAATCTAAGACCAAATATGTCATTTCACCAGTACAATCCAGTGCATGAATTACCTTACCCCTAAGGACGAGTCACTTCAGTTAGTAAAGAATGCTGACTGGAAATATGTGTTGAACAGTGACAATGTGAACAGGAGCTGGATTGTGCCGCAAGCTTTGCGTGACATTAACCAGTTTAATAGCAAAGTCTCTCATTTTTCTAACGTGCTAATAATAAAATCAGACTTGAGTACTGCCTTTTTATCCTGCGTTTGTCAGTCGATAAATAAAGGATAGACTCGTTCTTCCGATGCTCATTGATAATCACTCACATTCAGCTGCGCAATTTGATCCATGCAAGCGACAGGTCAGTGTTATTTACGGGAACAAATATTATACAATCAGGCTTGAAATGGGGGCCGGCGATAACAACCCAGGCTCTACAGGCCTGCATTACCAATCAAACGAACCTTAACAGTTGGTTAATGGGAGGGAAATTTCCTCAAATGAGAATGCCATGACTAAACACGCTGTGAAATTGATACACTTGGCTATGAGCGCTACTCCCTATGTCATCAATGCGCTATAGCCCCATAAGCACCGCCTCAGCTACACCTTTTGTTTTATAGTCCATGACGATCAGTCATAGCTCCTCCTTCACTCCAGCGCCCCGTCGTAACACAAGTTTCGTTGCACAAAGCAATCCCGCCTTCGGGATTTCTGTGTGTGCCGCCTTCTGCAAAGGAACACCAGACACTTCCAAGAGCTCCGCCCGGTGGTTGGGCTTCAAAAACACTGACTTTGACCAGCGTATTGTTTGCTTACACAAATTAAACATTTTGGTTATCAGTTAACCAAACTAAATTCCTGTTCTTCTCGAGCGTGGGTACTATACAAAAATGTTCTGATAAAAAGTAGAATGTTCCACAACCCTGGGAGTTGAATAGCAATCCGTTCCAATATGCTGGCTGTGCTCCGCCCTACACCTGGAAAGTCGATGTGTTCTGTTCACAGTCACCTCCTCTCAAGCGCGATAGGTTAATGAGCGTCAGTGTACCTGTAGAACATGAGCCAGATCAGTTGACTACCTGTAGCCGTTCTGAGAACTCCTCCAGTCACTCTGCTGAACAGCCTGAGCGCTCTCATCTCCTCGGTCGGTGATTCGTGAACTCATTCTTAAATTCATCCAGCTGCATGGAGTGGTCTTTTCAAAGATTTTGAACCGTGCGGTTATCGAATGTAAGCCTTTCGTGAAGTCTGAAAACTTGGCAATAAGAAAGAAAACAGCGGGAAAAGTACGAGTAACTTGCGGTTTCCCAAGTTAGTACTCAAGGCATTTAATGTCATGCCTCATTTGTGCTAAAACACTACTGTGACTTTGAACTTGAATACTATTTACTTTTCCACTGCTGAGTGATGAAAAAACTCAGATGATATGACGAAAATCGTACAGCTTCATCTCTGCAGTTGACTCGAATTTTGAGAGGTAAGTGTTGAAGACTTTACACAAATAATGGTTTCCATCGGACTAGCCCAGCTCTTAAACCAAATTTTTCTATCATCGGTTCTGTCAACTCTTATAGCTTCAAAATTATTTTACGTGGATGTGTTACTTGTCAATTGTAGACAAATTATGCTTTTAATGTGTTTTCTGAACTTGAATTTACTCATACATATTTTTTTATAACAAAAGGGTTTGGTATTAATAACACAAGAGAAAGCTATTTCATACGTATTTTTAAAACACGTTGAAGGATTATGATTTTTCAACTGGATAAAGCATTTAAAGCTCCCGCGAATAATTACTTTCTAATTGAAAAGGGTTTAAATGTAGAAATTGGTTGGTAAAATTAGGTATGCCCTACTTCGAACAAGAATTTTGTTCATGAGTTATATTAAAAAAATTAAATTACCAATTAAATAAATCAGTCAAATTAGAATACTTTCCTCTACTTCAAAGTCACGCAGATGTAAATAAGTTGGGTGTGATCATTCTTCCGAGAATTATTTTGTACCATTTTTTCAGTTTGTCGTTGCACCATTTTTTCTTATAGATGTGAATCCACCCAATGAGCAATTCATAAAAATATATCTTCTAAATTATGAAACAAGTTAACATGTGGTTTCGAATGTCATCAGGAGCCATCACTGTCTTGCCACAAGATTTAATGATCATGACTCAAGATTTATATTCATTTTTCTTCTGAACGAAATTACTTTCCTGCTAAATGAAATGTCGTAGCATGAAGCAGAAACTTTATTATTTTGAACCAATTTTGCTCACTTGTACAACACAAATAATCGTACAGTGTTGAGTAACAACAAATGTTCTGCAGCACAGCTACTGGTGGTGCTTGTAATTTGCCTTTAGTTTGATTCAGATTCTTCCCCTATTTCCCTATCACACCCTACAGTGTGTCTACATATATATGTTCATGATGATGATAATGAAGATGATGATGGGAAAAAATTCCTATATATGCTCGTATAACTTATATCAATATATTAACTTATTAAATTTACTCCTCTAATTTCCACCAGCAATGTGATTCACACTTTAGTCAAAAAGGTTATCACACTCATATAAGAGGTATTATAATTCAGTAGGAATACTACAAAAAATGTACTCTAGGTATTTTTTTCATTTCTAAAAAGACACTATCAAGATAATACTGTAACTTTATAACCGTAAAAATGACGATGAGTCTAAAGAACCTGAATTATGAGGAATTATGTGGCTTTCTGTTATAGAAGTGCAGTGCTGTGAATATGTTTCACATATTTACATAAAGAAGGTATCTGAATTACTCGTCTTGGGTTAACGGTAAATTAATTTATTTCTAACAAGCAAATGTTGCTAGAAAAAAGTATCACTCAACATTACCAGGAAGAGGATCTGAAGTCAAGACAAGCTTTTGAACTAACTCCTTTATTATGATGACCTAGAGTTATTTTCAAACACATGCTTTAATCAAAAGCCCAATATAAATTTCCATTATTGATGTGCAATGATGGAATTTTTCATAAAATAAAAAATAACTTACAATAAAATTTGACTGCAGGATACTAATTATATTCCATTGAAAACTCTCGTTAATACCTAGAACACACAAATAAATATATAGTTTGGTGAACAACAAACTCAATAAATACAGTTTACTACAGTTTAACCAAAAAAAAAAACACGGTATAAACAACTGCGGCTCTTCATTATATTTAAAAAGAGATGAGAAATCCAATTTTATTCAAATATGCACTTCCTTGTCCAGAAATGGACGTTGCTCCAATGCTACACTGACAACGCTGCTGATGAACGTTGGTGCAATCAGATTTTACATATCGCTAATAAAATAATACCATACTCTCCTGTAGAAAATTATAACTGATGCTCTAAACCATAATGAAGTGTCGTCCTTATCATTCAAATGATAGCTTGTATTGCAGATTTGTCTCACGCAACCCGTTTTTCTGCTTTTCCTACTAACTAGATTGTCATTTTATGGCCATATGATGCATTTATTTCGACACTTCATAAGCAATCGTACATCTCATCAACACGTTGAGTTGAAACCCTATGTTTATGGTATCTGAAATTATTCTTCATTTTAATGAACCACAATTTAAAAATGCCCGCATCACTTAAAACCTCTGATGAATTAATTAAGGGAGGTGAATGTATTAAGTCTATAAATTCAACAAAGTAAATTCAGTTCAAATTTGAGTGACAAAGTTTATTCTAAGTGTATTTTTAAACCTTGAATTTTTAATTTCAAGTTTTTTTTTAAATTCATTGTACTTAATGCAATGCGCTTAGACTTTATTTTGACTATTTGGAGCTCACGTACTTGAGAGCTTAGATGTTCATTTGCACACCGTGCTTGCAATGTTTTGAGTTATATTACTCGTTAGAAGCACCTTCTTACAAGGAAAAGAATGCCAGAAGAGAAGCATATAACTCACAATTATCAGTAAAATTTCTTATTACATATTAAATTAGTTCAAGCTTCTTCCAGTGCCATCCGTTTATAGCTGTAACTATCTCCTTGTCTAATTTGTAGGGTGTTTTAATGCAATATGTTTTCTCCAGATTGAAAAAAAAATATCACTCATTTTTGCCGGAGCTCAGTTGATACCATTAAAACTCAACTATTAATCGTAAATTTTCTTCACTGATGATCTTCGACATATCTGAACAGTGTTTGAAATCCTGAAGACATCAAATCAGCAAGTTTAGGTGTTGTAAATGTAGGAAGAGGACAGGGCTCGTGTGATCATGGATCTTAAATTCTCGCTTTACGATCGATAAATATTTTCTGACCGTAAGTTGATCGTTAAATTGTGAGAGCAATTGAACGCTATGAGCTCGTTTACTCGACAGGTGTTAACCGTACAGATCGTTGAGATAGCTGTTCTCTCTGTCCGTCAGAATGTTTACGCTCAATGCATGGCTTTGCTACCGGTGGTCTACAATTTCACTGTTATTTTATGAGTTATCGACGTCGGTAGTTTTTATCTGTCTTGAGTGTCCTAAATTTAGGGACCATTATGCAATTCAGCAAATATATCTCAGACACTAACAATTGCAAGTTTAATTGGTTTCCTGTGAAAAAAATACGGTCTGAATTAGAGGAACCCAGGGTGCAATGAGAAAGGATGCACAGTCATTGCAAGATGACTAAGGATCTGTTGAGCTGGTCTCATTGAAGCTTGTGAAAGATTTTCAATGAAGGAATTTCAGAGAGCGTTGTTGAGATAATTGTTGGAACTTGCGTTCTCGAGGGCATTTTTATTCATATAATCTCAATGGCGGTTACATTGGGATGATTGTATGTATGCTTTCATGATCATAAAAATTTATTACAGACTTCAGATTGGTGTTGCCTGGAATGGGAATTAAGATAGCCTGAATTTTCATTGAGAATAAATTGTGGAAGAATGTTTGTATGAATTCAGTGATTGCTTAAGTTAACTTGAGTAAATAATTACAGAGATTGGATGCATAAAAAATTCTGCATGTAATTGGAGATCGTTTCAGCACTGCCTTTGAATTAATATTTTGAAATCTTAAATATTTTTTCCTGTCGTCCTTGAATAATTTATTTGGAACATTTTAATTTCCACAAGAATTATGGACATTTGAATGAAATACGAGTATATTTGTCAATGTACAGTCATAGACGGTTGTAATTCAAAATTGCCTAAAAATATTAATGAACTAAATGTAAATGATTTAGATGCAAGGAAATACTCATTTACGGTGACTGCGTGTTAGATATGATTGGTAGAGAACAGGGCTAGAAAAGTTCATGAGTCTTGAAGAGAATTTTTTACTGTTATTCAAATGCACCAAAAAATTCAATTTCACCGTGAATTTAATGTTCTTAACATCAGCACTGGAATAGTTTCTGGCCTACTTCATGCAGAGTAAAATGTTTACATAAAAGACCAATAAATTTACCCTATGATAACGGTTCATCAGTTAAAAATGTTTTCAAAACCCTGGTGGTATAAGCACCAAACTAATAAATATTTTTCCCACAATGCGTCTCGAGTCCCATCTTTAGAAGCCGATTTTTTTTAGCTACGAGATGAATTGACTCCTCCAAGGCTGCTGCTCCGTAATAAGAGTATGGAGATTCTTTTGAGTTCATTCTGTACGTTGAAAGCCTTTACTCAGTTAACTATAAGGAACATTTCGTGCAGATGTGGTTGTATGCAGAGGAGTGTGGAACACAGACTTAAAAGCTGCGCTACAAAATGTACGTGCGAGGCAGAGTTGGGGCTGACGGCAGCGAGCGACTGTCCGTACAAGCTTCGCTAATAAAGAGGAACGGTTCCTAATTGCCCCGAGAGCTTCGGTCCGCCCTCCTTAAAATTTACACCTGCCAGACGTACGGCGTGTAATTTGCACACTCAAGCCCCCGATGCCGATCACCGATAAGATAAATCGATCGATTAAGGACCGAAGCAACACTAGAGCACTGAACAAACGATCCTATAGTCTCCCGGATGAGCTAAATTAAAGGTTTTCAAATTAAGTGCAAAGGCAGCGCTAAGGTGATAGTGAAAGTGCCTCATCATTTCTGTGCTATAGAATAAGAGCACATGTTGTTCAGGGGTCATGGTAGGCGCTTATAATCTACATTAAATTTACATCACAGTCAGTAAATAGGCATGTGATCACACAGCATGTGTGTGAGAAAGAATTCATCTTTTAAAATATTGGATGCAATTTTTACTAGTCAAGCTTGAATCATTTTATAACAATGACAAATTTATTTTTCTCTACATAAAGTGAACGTTGTAAAAAAATCTAAAGTATTCACAGATATTCAGCCATGAATTGTGATATAGCATGTGAACACCAAACTGAAATTGCCAAAACTACTTGAAGCCTTAAAATAAAAGTCTGTTGTAGGGAAAACTTGTACTCGCACAAGGGTGATATTCTTAAACTACCAATACAGTGATTTCATTACTAGAATTTAAACATTTAGACGTGAGTAAATCACACCGGCTGTGTTGATAATTTTCTTTGTATTAATTTGATGCGAACTAACTTATATTTGTGCACTGTTTACGCACAAATGATCAAATCTAATCGAAACAAAAGCATTTCTTTCAAAGCTGCAATGTTTACACGAGTGTTAGTATTCATGGACAATTACTGGACAATTATTTTAATTTATAGAAATTATATTTATTGAGCTCGAATTTGCACAAACGAATTTGCTTTGGTTGCTGAAGCAACGTTCAGACAGTCATTTAAAATAGAATAGAATGAGGCGATAGGAACTGGTCTTTCGGTCCATTTTTGGGTTGGCACCCAAGTCCCATGCCATAATTCTAGCCAAGCAATGGTCATACACAAACACCACCGCGGCAGCGCGCCTCGAACCCGGGTCTTCTCGCATCGCAAGCAAGTTCGCTCACCAGTCAACCAAGCTGGTGGTATTTGCCTGTGACAGCCGTAGAGTTATACCTGCCAAACTCACTTGTAAATATATGAGAAGGTATCAATTAATGATCGACATTTCAAGTTAACAAGAATAATTTTTTACCCGCAGTTTAATAAACTTTGCTTCACCACATACTTTACAGTCAAGCTTTCCTGAGGAACTGCGCGCATCTGTTCATGAAATTTGAAGTCGTAGTTTAAAATGTAATTGGGTTAAACTATATTGCCAC
>VCRD01000694.1:0-106854 GCA_006783055.1 Trinorchestia longiramus | reverse complement strand
TACATACTTTACAGTCAAGCTTTCCTGAGGAACTGCGCGCATCTGTTCATGAAATTTGAAGTCGTAGTTTAAAATGTAATTGGGTTAAACTATATTGTCACATAGTAAATTGATGTTCACGATCCATAAAGTCATATCATCTCCTTTAGTTCACACTGGTGAACACATGTGAGTTTTTGCAGCACTTGACTGATTATAGTTAGGTGCTGTGATTGCGACCGTATATCTCACTCAAATAAGCGTGCACCAGCAGTAAGTTATTGGTATTCTATTCGTAAGAAAATGATGAAATTAGTTAACCCACGAACTGATTGCAAAATTGAGTAAAATTTCATTTGCTTGATAAATTGATGTAATTGAAATGCAAACGATTTAGTAAAACTCATTCAGATTTATGTTGCATGTAAACGACACCGTAAATTGAGGGCTTGAATTCAGGAAAACGTATGGTCTGGTTTTTCAATGATATGTAATTTACTTGCTGCCATAAATCATTATCTGTAATGAGTCTTTTTATAATAAGATATATTTATATTGGCGACATGAAACCCGCATGCTAGATTTATTTGCGTTCCCTGGTAGAAGTTCAGACAATATTTGGACGTCGAAGCGAGCATGATGGACAGTTTAGAAGTTTGGCTGTTGCCTTCTTGAGCAAATATTGTTCAGTATCACGGGGCAAATTAACAAATCAATCAAATTGGCGTCGTTCATCAACATTCAATCTGCGTTAACAAAATTCATAAGAACATGTTGAAAATATAAGTAGACGCCTAGTCTCCAGTCTGACTTGGACGATAGAGTTTGCTTCAGTTTTCGCGTGTTGACCTTTTCCAAGCTTCATTCTTAAGTAGAACATTTTCATTATGATTTCGTTATGCTATTACAGCTTAATACTTTTGTTCAGCTCATAGTTTTCTTCAATCACACTTTTTGACACTTGGAAAAGTTGGCTTCTATCATACATTTGGGCGTTTCTGTCTGTCCAGGTTTCACGAAGTCAACTATAAATGAGATTAAATTTCTAATACTTATTGCACTCATCTGAGAAGTACTTCAGGTAAAACTTCTGTATGCATTTGACATCAATCAAGAATCTCTTAAAATTATAATTAGCCCTGAACTCAAGAAAGGTCAAATTGAAGTTGTCCATAAATAACTTTACATACTTTCCAACTTTGTAAGTGCGAGCTATAATCAGCCAGGCTTTCGAAAGGCCAACTGCTAATCAAGAAAGTTTGTTCACAGTCATTTGATTGAACAACGTTGAAGCAAAGGCAGCTCAGGCACAAAATGGACAAAAGCATATGTTAGATGAAGCACCCTCCTTCAAATTAACTTGCCATGTTCTGAGCCATTAAATTTAATTTATTCTTTTCCAATCTGTGATCAGAATATCACACCAGTCAATTTGTAGGTTTAATTTAACTTCAACTCGATCATGATACCAAACTTAAGCTCCTCTGATAGAATCCGAAGAAAGCCATACAATGAAAAAAATAAATCTTTTTCTGCATTATATCTTCACTACAAACTGGAGCTCACTGTGAGGAAAATAATTCAAACTCGACCGTTATTAGGTGATGCAAACATGTGGTTTACAACGGGCTTAGATATGCCACACAGTATATTTATTCATCTTAAAATAGGTACATTTTTGGTAAATGCGTGGCAGTGGTATACAAATAAGTAGCTGTAATGCTGGTGCTGAAGAAGGATTTCATGTTTTTTATGATGAATCTCAATTGAAAGTAATGTACTACCATGTTACTGTATGAAAGTCATTGGGAGGGCTTTTCCATCATGATAAATCGTGTTTGAACCCCTATCGCGATACAAAAGTATGTATTATAACATACACGAATGTGTTGCATACACAATTTAAAAAAACCTACTTGAACGTAAGTGACTCTTATGATCAAGGATGAATCAGTAAAACAAAAATCTCACTCATGTTTCTTCAAAGAAAAGTTTTAATAATATTGTGACATTATTGCCGCACATTGCAAGCACATAATTTACATAGACAGCTATTTTAGTTCATCGCTTGAGCGTCTACAAATGTTGTGAACGTCTTGCTTCTTGTGCCTTCCAAATGTGTGCACTCATCCTAGTCGTTGTGATTTGATTAAGAGACAAGAGTTAACTAAAGCAATACTACCTGCCAGAAAAATTAAAATTTAACATAACGTAAGAGCATATATTTTTGGAGTGAAATGAAATAAATTATACCCTTAAAGCATCAAAATCGTAATTTGATAACTTTTTCTTCTAAAAATGTTTCGGGTGTGGACTGTCGACATTTTGATAAGGAACGACTTGCGGAAAGACATAAGAAAAGTTTCCTTCCATGGCATTTCATGAAGTGCATTCATGGATCAGAAAACATTGACACAGCTGAGAGCATTTTGAAGAATTTACGAGACGCTTGTTTGTTACCAAATCGATTAGAATGAATGTATTATACTGATAGTTTTACAGCTGATATTATTAAACTTCATAATAATTTTTAACAACACATACCAGGGATCTTTTTATCGGATGATTACTGGTACTTATAAAAATACAAATCCTGATACAAATAGGTGACGGGATTACAAAGACAGATTATAACCACATTTGATGAAGATGTACCTTAAATTTGAACACTGGCGAGACTGCGTCTGTATTTAAGCGTTGGTTATCAAGATATACGAGTAGTAGCACCTGCTGTGCTAACACATCATGGCAATAGCATGCTCTAAAGTTCAGAGTGACCATAATGAGCAGATGTACGGAAGGGGAGAGTGAATAAGGAACTCCACTATAGTGGCTACAATCACCAACGATATAGTTGACTTCGTCTAACGCGAATGAAAATTACATGAAAATAAAGCGCTAACTTTGTGTTTGTGGAGGTTTTATAACTTACATCAACTACACGCTCATGAATTATGGTCTTATGAAACCGTTTTCATCCACACATTACACCAAACATTATCCAACGAATCGAAATTGTCATTTGTATAAAAAATAGATAAATAGTACAAATGTTCTTGAATAGAGTCACTACATTTTCACCGGTTTGTCAAAAGCTTTGTGGCATTCAATTATTAAAAGTACATGCGTGGGTTTATAGTCTTTGAGTCAAACGTGCTCATTTTCCAGGGTTCCTTACCCTGCATTTGATTTAAGTCATGCCATTATGTATGTATATTATAATAAACACAGCTTTTATCAGAGTGGTGCTCTTGAGTAAGTTTACTTCAAGGTTTGGGTAACTTCAAAGCTTGTAAGCTAACTATGAGGTTAACATTCTAAGACCATACGTGTTTTTGCTTGCTTAACGCAGTTGTTACCATTTAAGAGCATAAAGAAAATGAGACCGTTTGTGTTTAGTTCTTAGAATTCCTCAAAAAGACGTTAACCTTGAATGTTAAGTAAGAAATAATCATCTCGTTCAGCTGAAGAACACAGTCAAAATTCAATCTACTTTAAAACCCAGCGATAAAAGTCCTATAAAATACACAGTTACAATTATGGTCGCGTGAAATGGGAGTTATAGCTTCTTATTCAAGGTAAGAAATGGGACTGAAGAACTTTAGTCCAGGAGGGAGACGTGTAGGTACACCACTGTAACAGTCACTCTGTGACGAGCATAACGAGGCAAGTGGTCCATCATGTGGGGTGTCCAGTCATTTTCTATTAATATCATACAATTAGGGAAGTGTCGCCAGAGTCGCTGGCCACTAACCCTAATCAACAGTGATTCATGTGTTTTGCCTCACATCTTGGCCAAAATTTGTTCCTTCCTCACCCACCAGTCTTCATGGTTGAGGTTTCGTGCAAGCAGCCTCGTTGTTGGCCTGTTTTCACTTTGTATTTTTGTTTTATTGAAAAGTCTCGCTAGCTCCCACCTTTGAGGTGCCTATGCTGTGATTACAGGAGCAAGCTGAGATTAAACCCAACCTTTGTCCATAGAGCATGAATTTTTGAACGTTCACTAAAGATTTGGGTGTGATTAGTTTTAGTAAATTCATGTTCAAGTATTCGAAAGAACATGACTCGTATGTTGACCGTGGCGATTTACTATTGTGAGTTCAAAACCGCTTACCTACTTTTAAACTCCTCCATTTACATACCTTTGAAAAGATTTTGCTTTGAAACAGCAAAAAGCCGAGAAGCTTTTTTGAGTATTGCGTATAATTTTCGCATGCTCGACTGTGTTGCTCATCCTGCAAACAACTTGCCAGCGTTTTCTGACTATTTCTACTCTATTCTAGGTTTGTATCAACGTTTTGTTTTTTTCAATGTTAAAAATTCTAATTACAACCGCTTTCCCAGCAACATTTGTGTTTGGGTTTGGCTATGAATTAAGGTTGACCTTGATATCAGGGTCAAGGCTTAAGATGTTCAGAATAAGGCAAGGATTTTAGATAATGTTCCCGTGAGGGTTCAAGTTGAAGGTAAAGTTTAGAGTTCAAGTTAAGGTATAGGTTGAGGGTAAAACTAAGCAAGTTAAGCAAGTTTGATTAATCAAAAAACTCAATAGGTGTTTGTGTAATATTAATATGTGAACCTAAAACTATTCTGCTAACCAAGCACGATTCAAATGCTGTTCTTTCTCGTAAAGAAAAACGTATTCGTTCAACAAATAATTGTGTATCAAGACATAACATTGTGCCCGTTTCAACAAACACAATTTGAGAACTATAACTTGTGACCCGAATGTCATAAATTTTTGATTATGATTCTAAGAGGTCCGTAATATGTACATCATGGAGGCACCATTCTCGATCTTATTCTTTTTCTGTTCTCTTTTCTTGACCGTTAAAATTTAGCGGAGAAGATGACGTCACTCGTGCATTTTCTCTCTTCTATTTCGCTAAAAATATGAACGGGTAGACAAAGTGAAGTTGTTCGCTTGTTCCCACCACGTGACCAGCAATTAACAAGCTTGGTTGTCGCACGGTAGACCGCTGTGCGGCCTTGGATGACCGCTCAAGCAGCGATGCGTTCTGCACCTGGTCGTGCACTGTACGAGGCGTTACACGCCACAAGGGCGAAGAAACCAAAAACAAGTTGTGAGTAGTCACCATAGAAAGTTGGCAAAAGGGGAATTCCCATCACATTAATTATGCACGTATTCATGCTATCTTGATCAAATTTTGTAGGCTAACTACTGAACTCAAGCTCGCCTGTGCGATTTCGCTATCGTAGAAAACGGATTTTTTTAATTTTGGGGGTCTTTGTCCTTGTGACACGAAGTGCCCCATACAATATGAACGTATACGCATGCTCATACACGCAAGTACCCATATCATTTTTTGCCTCACTTGTGGTCCGGTAAATCTTTCACGTAATGCATAACTTGTTTCGCTATTGTCACGAGCACATCGTCAAGCAATGCGACTGCAGCGAGAAATCGGTACGTTTGCTGGATGTTATAGTTTTCGTTAAAAATATATTATTCTCGCGAGGAATTACAGAGGGTAAAATTTGATGACCCTCACTAATCGCTATCCAAACTGTCATCTTCATGGACATCGCGATCATCACGCAAGTGTAGCAATCAGCAGCGTGTGCACTAGTCGTGAAAAGCTGTTGTAAGTTTACAATGGGACATACATCTGAAGCCCTCTATTCATTTTATTAAATAAATTTTCATTGATGTATCATTCTGCTATTTATCTCTTATTTCTGATGTGTTATTTTGTTAATCTTTTATTTAAATACAAGTTATTTTTTCACCCCTTAGTTTTTTGTTTGTTTAAGATGATTTTCGTAGATTAAACTCCAGCTGTACCCAAGTGTTGCCCTTTTCTATATAAATAGACGCTATACAGCTTAATGAGCAGTCCTTGCAGCGCGTTGTCGCATTGAATCAAGTTCCACTATTAACAGCCGGCATTCAATTCTTACAGAACAAATTTACTTGAAGCACACGGACGTGCTGTAAAACGTGTTCGTACTTATAGACTAATCTCATTTTGAAGAGCGTCAGTGCCATTACACCAGCACAGTGGCTATTGTTCTGAAAATGTAGGAAGTGTCAACACGACTTTCAAGCGCCTGTCATGACTCAGTGTTTTGTTGTCATCGTAGCCAATTCAGTCTCTCGTGCTACCTGGTTGCTGAAAAATACTCCCTTGAAATAATACTGAACTATGAGCTATTTTATAACTTTGTCAAGCGTCGTGTAAGGCAATCAATCCAACAATGAAGCCGTTTCTTAAAGTTGTTCAATTATGTACACTAAACACGGTAATTTATAGCTTGCTCTTACAAATAGAATTAAAGCTGGTGACAGGTACAGAAGTACATATACCATTCAAACACGACGAATGCTATAAAGTAAACGTTGACAGTTACACGCATTATGGCAATTTTACAAAGAGAAAAGAAAAAGCGATAAATGTAACACAATTCTCATAGACGTGGAAGCAGCTGCTTCACAGAGGGAAAAATAAAGGGAATAGATAATATATCGGAGGTAACTTTCTTCTTTCTCCCCTTCAATGGCATTTTGAAATTGAAAGAAATCATATCTGGTTGCATTTTTTAACGTATTAATTGTGTTTAAATTGGAGCAATAATTTTACTTGAAGAAGATATAACGCTCGTTACCTCTAATAATTAACATAGAGAGGATTATTTTGATCGCACTTTTGAAATTTTCTCCCAGAGACTGCGTTCAACAAAACTGCAAGTGAATGTTATTTAAGAGACGAATTAATTTATTACATTGTCGAAACTTACGCAATAAACTACGAAAGGATGTGATGGATTGGCCTACAGCATGAAATGATACAAGTTTAATAGGCTATGTTCTGCAGCTGACCGCTAGCATATTTGCAATCACTAGCTTAGTTGATAACTCAAAATCAAATTCCATTTAGTAAAACAATATCTTTCAATAGCTAACAGACGCAATCTTTTTAAAATAACTACATTTCTGTCTCGTATTGGCGACGCGTATCTGACGTATAGACCTTGATAACCCCTCGGCTTTGGGGTGAGAAGTGATTCATGAAGTTCGGACATGCGTTCATTCGTCTTTCTAAAGGCAAAGTTAACGGTTCATTTACAGGAGTTTGCTTAGCCATGTCAAGTTCTTCAGATATTTATGGACACTACGCTCAGCTCGGCGGCAATCGATGGATGATCAAGGGCTATCTTACTGGTCATCCATGTGTTCCTACTTCCACTGACTTGCAAAGCTAGAGTTGGTACTTTCAAGTCTATGCACAAAGCAAAGTTTCCAGTAGTTGTACTAGAATGACTAGAAGAAAAGTCTTTAGCATATATAAAAGTGCATGCAGTTGTTCGTTTCAATTGTTAATTTTTCCCCAAAAGCTGCGCCGATGCAATGATTATTATTTACATCAAAGCAGTGAAATAGTCTTGTTCTTTTCTGCAATGATTCAAGTTCTCATTTTAGTCAAAACGTGCCTGTTAATTAACTGAGGCTTTGCACAAAGGTTGAACAGGTGTACGAATGATGAATAAGTGAATAAATGCAGCAGAGGCCATAAGCATTAAACGAAACACCTTCCGCTATTTTTACATTGTTTCTCACTATTACGTCATCTATTGCACCCAAATTAAATGTCATTCTTCTTCCTGTAATCAGGTAATGAAATATGTGTGCATGTGAAGCAAATACAGCATCTGCGGAATTTTCCATTACATACATATACGTATGTGTAATCATGTTTTTTTTCTTCCAGATAACTGCAGCGCTGCTATCCTACCCCCAACAAAAATCATTACACCTCACTTGAATTGTTCTTTTTAACTAACTCAATAGTAAACTAATCTCGAAGACATTTTTTGGGGAAATTATTCTTACCACCATACCTGATATGAAAAAGAAATAACTTCACTTCATTTGACATATTTGAAAACGTTTCATTGAGAAGTTTTTTCGTTAAAGCCATGGGGGTTCTAGAAGAATCCAAGCCTCGTCCCTCGTCTCTGGCTCTGGATATGTGCATTAAAAGAACGTCTCCCACTATGATTCCTCAAAATGAATCCGTAGCAAACAGTTCTAATTCTAATCTAATAATTTCCGATACCACTATGGCAAACACAACTGTTGCCGAGCTAACTTCCAACATTATATCTCATAATATTCATAGCATAACAAATCTTAGCTCACAACATCTAGTGCCTCCAGCTGGTGGACGGACTTCGCCTAGGGGACGGTCATCCCCCAAATCTCCCAAAAATACCGTAACAATCAGACCCACAAACGAAACGATATCAAGGGCACAATCCATATTGAGTATCCATAATTTGACAAAGCAACTTTCACCGCCCCTGAATAAAAAAATACAAGAGACACTAGAACAAATGGCAACTTCGGCCCAATCCATGTCGTCCACTACAGCTTCTACATCATCTGTAACGTCTTCGTCTCATCATAATCATCGAGCTTTGTCACCGCCTTTCAGTCCATCCTCAACCAACGACGAGTCTCAATCTCTGTCACATATGAAGCTATCTCTTCATCAAAATGGCAGTGTTTCTAGTCACAGGGGTAGCAAAAAGAACAGATCAGGTCTTTCTAACCAGGATCTCGAATTGGAAGTTGATGTCGTTGAAACAGACTCTGAGCTAGAAAATGAGTCTTCGACGATTTCTAAAATGGAAGATGAATCGTCAACGGTAAATGATGGTCTTAATTCACACATTGAATCCTGCGACGGCGGCGAAGACGGTGGAGAAGATAATGGGGCTGAAGATGGGGAAGATTGCGGTGAGGGAAGTGGTAATGGAGACACCGCTGGACCCACAAAAAGAAAACAGAGACGCTATCGGACTACCTTTACTTCTTATCAGTTAGAAGAGCTGGAAAAAGTTTTTTCCAGGACGCACTATCCCGACGTTTTCACAAGGTGAGGATAGATATAAGAAATGTTGGGCCTCATTTCAGAGGTATAATCTTATATGAAAATTTTTTATGTACCATGTCCTGAGCAAAAATGAAACCATACGAAGAAATTTTCACTGGTAAATAACATATTTGTATGCCAAACCTCATAGACAACATTTTAAAAAAGTTCAACAACATTTGAAAAAGTCATCGTTCTGCTTTTGAAATTGCTATGGAACTCACATTTTATTGTTACTATTTTCGACGCTCTAACAGTTAATTTTGTGTTCTGCAGAGAGGAGCTGGCGATGAAGATTGGCCTCACCGAAGCCCGGATACAGGTTAGTTTTTTCTTCAAAGCTCGTGTTTCGTTTTTTTCACTTCATAGGCCTATAATGATAGGCTGAGAGCTATTGGAAATTCGTTTGTACGTTTACACAGTTCGTCTCACGTTAGTCAAATGACGGCCGGATATTGTTTTTTGTTGTAATTAAAGATCAGGTACCGTGAAGTTAACCTAAAATGTTAAGTGTGCCCTACATGTCAGAAACACAAGAATTTATGGACCTGGGGACTTGTTTACTAATGAATTATACTCAAAGAAAATATTGCCAATCAAATAATTACCCTCTCCACTAACATTACAACACTATAACATCATGAATTACAGTTTATTCAGTAAATATTTGCTTAAAATATAAATTCTTTGTTCTCTTTGCTCTCGATTACCTTATTCTGAAGATTTAAAGACTAAATGTACTACCCAATAAATTTTGCTGCCTGATCTAGTGCGACAGCAGATTCAAGCGAGAAGTATACTACGTACAAAAGAAGCATCTCAGTTCTCTCGCTGCCGCGTTCTTGTTTTACGGTGTACGTAAAAACACAATCACTGCTCACGGCATTCATAGATTAATATTTCAGCCAACAGGAACGTCTGCACTCTGTATTTAAATCCATCGCTTAGTTAGCTTACATTTGCCCTAACCACTAACACCAGGAAACGAAGAACTACAATTTTTTGTGTAAATGAGGTTGTTTACAAACTTCAGATTTGAATATTTTATTTTTCCAGTGATGCAACGTGATATTTATTTCAGAATCTAAGTCCGATTTTCGTGGTGGTTATTTAATAGCTGAGTCACTGCATAAAAAATGAAACATGGAAAGCAGCATTATTGAGTCCATCCATTATGTGCTTAATAAAATTCAAAAGCACTGATAGTCAAAGTATTAAATATGTCTCTTTTTACAAGGAAATTCACGATGGAAATGTCGAAGAAAAATCTTAAAAACATTTAGTCCGAACATTTTGTGTCTTGGTTCATTCTTCGTACACATAATATGCGTAACATCAAACAAAAATTAAGTAAATAATCTCATGAAAATTGTGTATTGCCAAGTCTACAAGTGAATCCGTCAACGAAATAAACTAGCACATGCTAAACAAAAGATTTCAAGAAAATACTCACTAGAGTTTTCGATGATGTGTGGCCTACAGCCCGATGTGAAGAAGTTATATAACGGAAAAATTAGAAAATGTTGATAGAAGAAAGCAGGTGTAAATCGGAAAAGTCTAAATTTACCCAATTAAAGAACTCTATCGGTTCGATATTTTTAATAAAAATTCACTCTGTGTGTCATTCAATGAAAGTTTCAGTTGAAGAATGTACAAAGATTCTAAAATCAAGAGATTAAAACCTCTTAGGTAAGAATCTAATATTTCTAATTTTTAATTTTGATCATAGAATTGATCATAGATGATTTCATCGGCGCTCTGTACCCAATATACTCGTAAATAGAGTGAGTTGTGTAGATGCCTCATATTTCATGTGCAAAGCTCTCAATAGAAATGATAAATAACAGAACTTCTCAAAGAACGTCATTAAAGAAAACAGATAAGCTTACAGTACGCTCATGAACTAAAATAACACGCAGAGTAATTTAGGTGAAGCAATTGAAAGAAGAATTATGAGCTATTAGGTATATTTTTCTGACTAATGAAAATGATTAAAATACTTTGAACATTTGCAATACATTTTGATCACATAGAGAATTAGGGAAATAAAATTCTATAAAATTAATTGATAACAGAATGTATAGGAATGGAGATAACTTGAAGACGAAATTATTTTTTATAATAACCGACCTAAGTAAGTGCTGCTAGGCATCCACATTACTGAGAAATCTTGTTCTCAGTGCTAGACCCAGATATATTTCATTTAGACTTCATCGTTTAAGCTTGAGTTTCGTTCTTGTTTGGAAACAAAAAAGCATTTCCAGTGAGTTCTGAACATCTGAGCCAAGAAAAATTATGGCTGCAAGTGAACTACTGATGACAAATGTGCAGCTTGCATTGAGTGCATTACAAGTCGGAGTTTCCATGTCTCTCACCTCCACTACTTCAAGAAAAGACGAAAGAGACTTGCAACTTGAACTTACAGCAAGAACGTGTAAATGTTTATTCACTTACGCTTTATATATTATTGATATAGATTAGGGACCAGGGGTGCCAGTGAGCATATTGAGCGGATGATCAATGATTAATTGATACGTGAGTAGCTCGAGGGAGCTTCCTCTGGCCGTGGGCTTAGCGTTATGCAGGGTTTTGAACACGGTTTACGTGTGCTTTCAAATTAATGTCTTTCGTCCATGCACGTTATTACAATCACATGTATCTGCTTCTTATTTTTAAGTGTGTGTTGTTGAAACACGAGTAATACAATAGTTTTTTCTGCATTTTGATTTCATGTGATCAACTGATCTCACAGTTCCCATTCAGAATGCACGTTTTGTTTGTATCATTTAAGCACATTTTCAAATATACTATACATTGTACGGACGAACTGCGCTCGTTCTCGTGAAAACAACTGCTTTCGTAGCAGGAACGCACATGAAGCTCGCGTTGCACGTCACTAAGGAGTATTTGAAGGAGTTGCGTGTGCGTTGCGTCAGCAGGTGAGGTGCTCGGAAGTGCACCATTACGCGCGTTTCCCGCAACCACGTCAATTAGCTCCGATAAAAACTGGCCGTCTTGGGGAAGTGAGCGCTGCTGTGTGGCGATAACGCGCGCCTGTTGGACTGGAGTGTTGGTTTTCATCCTCTGTCGCGTGTTGAACTCGTCATGTTACAAACGCTTTATCTTGATGGCTAATATTGTTTCATCCCGCTGTCCGTTCTGTGTAGTGCGCAATCAGGCGCGCCAGCCTGGTTCGCAGTATCATTCAGCTCATGGCTGTTATAGAAATAGGTTTCTGAATGTTTAAAGCATTTTCATTGCAGAATGTCAGCTTCAGCCTGTTTTCGTATATTTACTCGTAATATTTTTAACATTTCCTGTCATTTCCCGAAACCTATGATCGCCTTACGAATTGTTTTTAATATTCACTATCCTTAAGTACCATCTTAGTTTTTCCATAAGTACTAGCCATTATATTTTTGCGAGATCTGTGTTACTGCTCAACTTGGGAACTTTCTAAATTCTAAATATTTCGTGTAATCAACATGTTTCAAATACATCACTATCGTCCCACATTTGAATAGAATTTTATTTTTAGCATTTTCAGTCACTTTGCAGGAACAGTGTTATCGTGTACTTGAAACTAACTGTTGTCTGTCAAATATAAATTAAAGAGAAATTTTTTGCTACATTTCACTAGTGATATATTATAGAATTAGCTAAAAAAGTAGTAACTTTGGGTTACCACCCCACGCTTTAAGTAACTGACATCCTTGCAAATTGCAATTGTTGATATTTCCCATCATCGAAGAACTATAACTTAATAAGTATGTAAAGTCAGTCATGGATCCACTGTTATTTAAAATATGTTCATATGTATACTGCCTATCAGTAGCTAAATAGTTTGACCTTGCAAAATTCACTCAAGGAAATTACTGGATTGCGTACATATATCAGCTGGTTGAACAGTTTTAGCTCATATCATGCAGGAATTACTAGATCCATGCTCTGTTGATCAGCCTTATCTTCTGCCATGCTGGAGCTACGGTCTCCTAATCATAATTATACTAGTATTTACACCCATTTAATTCCAGTGTTCGATGTTTGATCGCGCATTTCAAATAAAAGATAGAAGTAATGGTTGTATAAAATTATAGAGCTGATTTATGTCTACCCACAGACTCGAAGTCTCAAAAATGCAAATTTATTTTATGATAAACAAAGTGAAATCTAAACTCCACGAGGTAAATCGAGTCGTTCATCAATTCATTGTAAAATGCATGTACTCTAATTGACTATAATTATCGTTACCTAACTCAAATCCTGATTTTACATACAACGCTATTGTCTCTCATTATTCAGCAAAAACGGGAGACAAGAAAGGTATATTGAGTCATTAAGGTGCAAATAATGCGCGACAAAGTATTTGTAAAATTAAAAGTGATGTGTTTGGCGTCATCATCAGTGAAGAGTAACGTGCAGGTATGCATGTCATGCATGCTGTGACGTCAGTCGCTGGGAGGCAACATAGATGGGAAACAATTTGAGTCAATTGATTAAATGACCCAAGGAGTTTCCTATCAATAATAATTGTATAATAATAAAATAAAGATGAGAAAATTCTGTACCTAATTTTATAATTTTATAAATATTCCACTAATTCTATCAATAATTCTATAATTCTAAAAATAATTCTATAATTCTAAAAATAATTCTTAAGTTCCATCAATAATTTTATTATAATTTTATGAACAATCTCCTAATTCTGTAAAAAGTTCTTTAATTTGATCACTGTGAACAAATATTTGATTAATAAATAAATATTCTATAAATAATTTAATTTTTCTATGAATAACGCTGTAACTCTGTCATTGCATATGCAACTCTAATTCTACCAATAATGCTATGTTTCTATAATTCTAGAATTATAACAGTATCTTGCGTTATTATAACGTGAAAGTATTATAGAAACGCACAGTAGAATTGCACAATAATTTTGGGATAAGGGATTCTATGATTTGAACAAATTTTTAATTGGGGCTCGTGACTCTTAAGTAATTTTACCGGTTTCACTGTTTATGTCTAACTGCATTATTTATGTATTGAACTATAAACAAGACGAGCAAAGCATGAACTAAGGCTTTACAAGGAGATGCAAAAGAAATAACTGCTAAATTTCGTTGTTAAATGAATATTTTTCTGCGTGTATTTCTGCAAACAAGGCAAAAAAAATTCCGGTCTGCGAACGGTTATCAAAATGTCTTTATTTCTAAGTGAAACACTATTTGATGAAATTGTGAGGTCCTCAAGTCTTAACTTTCATTCCAAGTAAAAATATAATAACATGTAAACAATTCCATCTGCACCAAGCGCCTGGTAGGACAGAGCAGTTACAAGAGCCAGTTTGATCAAACCGTGCCGGACCTATCATCGCTCTTTTCCCTTACTTGTATTCCAGGGCTGAATTGTTATTGCATTCACCCGCCAAAAAGTCAACCCAAATAATTAGTGTGACAATGTGCTTGAAAAGATACTGAGCAACACGTTGAACTGCGTGTCCTGCAGCGACTGCCTGTTTGTTGACGCCGCGCAGCACCTGAGAGCAATTCTTCGAGTGACTGGTGCGAAGCAACTTTAGGGCTTTGAAGGTTTTCCAGACTGTTCAGTTGATTGGTTTCCAAATCAAATCATATCACAGATTCACTTTTGTTGCCTCATATGTAAAATCGGGTGTAAAAGTAAAATTGTTGACCAAAATAAGTTATTACTGTTGTCTGTGTCATAAGATTTATTTCATTAAGAAGCCACAGCTAATCGTGACTATTGTTAACAAGACTCTGAAGCCAACAATTACTAAAACTCTTTTCTTCCCTAGACTGCAGAATTAACTTTGTGCCTGACTGGGATTTAACACAAACTATTTCAACTAGGGAGATTCGAAGGTGTTTTGGATGAAGAAAAGATTTGGAGCATGTTAGTTACTTCAGAAAATGTACAATATCTTAGACATACTGTGCACAAATAAGGCAATAATTGTATCACACTGAATTCAAAATCTTTTCATGCGCATTCCCAGCCCGTCAAAAAGTATACGTCATTTTAACGATTAAACAAATTTAATAAATTTACAGCCTCGCGATGATAAGTATTCCGATTACTCGCCTCTGCCGGAGCAAGCATGTCATGAGCTCAGCGGACAAGAACTGTGATGTGAAGATGAACTTGCTTACGAGGAAGCCAACGCGACGTCTGACCGTGTCCTGCACTCACGCTAGAGAAGCACCGCTTCATCAGGCTGCAGCACTGCAATTAAAACTCAGAACTTGTAATCGTTCCACTGGCGATAAATACTGAGCTTCGAATGTACGCCGCTCAACTTTCAGAGAAAGCCGAAGTAACCTTGACTAAAAACAAGCAATGAGTGGAATTTTGTCCATGGAATTCAGGAAATGTCGAACTAGACTGTTATTTCGTATATCTCGCAGAGATTTTTGCCCAGTTGTTTATGAGATTTTTTCGTTGTGTGGTTAAAACGCCGCGAACAACAGCTTCCCATTTTCGCATAATTTCCCTGAGCAAGAAACAAATCCAGATCTGCGCCGGCAATATGGCGGCAAAACATTGAAACTCTTGTCTATCTAAAATCATGGTCTGCCTGCCCACTCAGTCGTAACATTTTTTATCATTAAAGGATTAACTTTGAGCATCCATAGACACGAATGCTATCAAAAATATCATAGTAATGGTATTTGGGTCACACCCATGTTATTTTGCAGAATTTTATATTATATATTATCCAATTGCCGCGATACAAACGGTATAATTTTTTCTTGGAGTAAGCGAGAAAATATAATGTGCACAATATTGTGCAGAACCATGAGCTGATAAAAATCCGGTGTTGTTCGACTAACAAACCTGAAATTTTCATAAAGTTGATAAATTATCTTGCCTACCTTATTTTTCTATTTTATTTTATATGCATCTTTATTAGGCAGCAGTTTGGATTCCATGCCTGATAATAACAAGAAAAACTTGAACCAAATTTAGACATTCTGACACGGAGAGTTTACTCCGTGTCACGGAGCTTTATTAAGTTAATTTCTAGGTATAGTGAAGGCTTCACCAATATTTGACTAAAAATGCCTTCCAATTTGCCTCGATTATTTTAAGGTCTTAATTCATCCATAAATGTTGACTCGATGTAGTTTTTGCAACGATGACAATGTCCGTACATTATATCGTCGAAAAATATACAAAACTTTTTTGCTAAATTGCGACCAATTTAACAAAAGATACATATGTTATTATAAATATTTTAAACATCATCTTGAACTTTTAGCAAGATATGTTCTCTACTTCTCAACATCATTTTTTAATTCTACTGTTATGAAACACTAACAGATTATCAAAAATAATGAAAACTGGGCAACTTACTTCAAGTACATCGAGTACACACTTAAATTGTTGCCTGTGAATGGCTCTCAGTTTTTGTATTACAAGTAATATTCCTCAAGTTTTCAGAAAAATTTCGTCCACACGTTAATAGCATCATCTTACTCTTGCTAAAAAGGTAAATGAATACCTTTTATGAATACATGACAAAAATAAAAAGTATTCACTTTTTGCTTGTGTATCATGAACTTCATGCAGATGAAAACATTTTACGTGTGCTATATGGTACCATTACATGGCGACCAATTGTTTTACGTGCTTTACAACACACGGATATAGTTTATTTACGAGGGTTAGCATCAAAATTCGTAAAATGGCTGTTTTAATTTCAGCTTGACGTGTGAGTATACTTGAATGCATGTTTTTTATTAAAGACGGGTAGTGCGCATATTGTCTTCAGTTTAATCACATAACCATAAAGTCGTGAAAGTACGGTGTTAGATTTTTAACCATGTTTACACAATCACAGTAAGAAGTAGTTAAAAAAACAACTGTAAATTCTATATTTGCTCTCTTTTTACCAACTTGAATTTTTTGATCCTGACAGGTATGGTTCCAGAACCGGAGGGCGAAATGGCGGAAGCAAGAGAAGGTTGGTCCGTCCAGCCATCCGTACGGAGGAGCCTTTCCTCCGACATCTCCTGTTCCTCTACACCCACCACCGCTTCCACCATCATTTGGTGGAGCAGCGGGAGCATATCCTCATCATTTCTCCCCTCACCCTTCATTGCGAGCTGGAAAATCCCTCGAAACTACTCGTTTATCCCCTTATCTCCCTTCACCGCCGCCATCTTTGTTTCACGCATCGTATCTCGCGGGCGGTCTACCAGGCTTGTCAGCCTCCACCAGCATGGCTTCCCTCGCGTTCTTGAGGGACCTTCCCTCGGCTTACCCTCGCCATCCTCTGCCAGCCCTCCTCCCCTCGCAAACTCCCTCGTTTACTTCAGTACTGGCCCAGCTGTCCCATCGCACCAAACTGGAGCCTTCGGCTTACTATCTGCCTCCTTATCTTGCCCATCTCACAGCACTCCCTCCTTCCACTCTACCTACCACACTCTCTCCCGCTCTCACTCCTCCATCCCCTTCTTCCTCTTCCTTCCCCTCGCCCATCCTCTCCACATCCTCATCCCCCATCGGGAGCATGGGGCTCTCAACTCCACCCGGACTCAATGTGGAGGCAGAGAGGCGTCAGGCGTCCCTTCATGACCTGCGCACCAAGGCGCGCACTCAGGAGGTGCGCCTTGAGATGCTCAGGAAGGCTGGAGAAATTACGGCCTGAAAAAATGCATGTTGTGATAACTTCTGTCAGTTACATTTGTTCTTATTCCAAGAACCAAAAAAATTAATACAGGAATTCAGGCCGTGAAGTGTTTCTAGACGTTCTAAAACGTGTTTGCCTCTCATTTTCAGTGACATTTTATCTCTTAAAAAGCCTTTGATGTAGAAATAAAATGACAAAACAGACTGAAATTAAAAGAATGAACAAACAAATGGCGTTGAAACAATACTGAAAAAGTGGAATTTTTCTTATAAATTATATTTGCTTCGCTTTTCATATCATTATTATAAACTAAAAGTTGAAATGCTATGTATTGTGGAGTGAGTAAATGTGAAATTTATAAATTTTTATTAGAAATTGCATCAGTTTATGAGATATGCTCACAATACCTAAAAATTATGTTTGTGTGGAGATGATGTGAATGGTGTGCCGATAAATGGGATTCTGAACTTGAGTGCCGGTGCAACAATATCACTAGAAATACTTAAAAAACTAAGAAAACAATGAAAAAGTAAGCAACTTCGATTTAATGGCCATGAAAGGCAATCTACGAACGAATAGTTTATGAAACAAACTTAAAATTGTGTCAAGAATTGCTTATAAAATTTCTAATCGGAACAAATTAAGCAAGGCATTTTGTGCCATACTTCGGGGCTTGGAAGAGCGATTTTACGGCTATGATTCATGCCTCAATTTAGTTCAGCGTTTCTAGCACATTTACTTAACGTAAACTAAGAGGCTGTTTATAGGTCTCGAAGCAAAAATTAGTTTTTATTTTGTACTACTGGAATAGTTTTCAATAATTTACACTCATATATTGTGCCTGTGAAATGAAATATAATTGTGAAAACTGTCGCGGGAAAACTGTCGCGGAAACATAGAGATTAATACTTGAATTTCTGTTTTACTCTAGTAAATCAGGAAATTGATTTCAATTAAAATTTATTTTAACTATAAAAAGTGCATGAAAGCCCTCCACGCACGAAAAAACTAGGTTTCCCGTAGAGCCTTCTGATAAATTGTGGTCAAAAAATAATTAAGCGTCTGAAATTGGAATTATTTTTCAAAACTCGCGTGCATAAAACATAAAAGTGTACAAAGTTCGTTGGTTGAGAGAACTTATGTTTTTTAAATGTATACCTCCTATCTCAATAGAATGCATCGAGAACATGAATTCTATTCAAGATCTGAAAGTTAACTTTTACATTCAGAGTTCTGTGCTCCATGAGCCAAAAAATCTCATAAACCTTCAGTCAATTGGGACATGTGAATCCACAGTCAGTCTAAAACTTAGAAACAGTTTCTAGTAAACAGAGCATCAGTTTTTAGCATACAGAGGAGCAGTTTGAAGCATACAGAGCAGCAGTTCCTAGCATACAAAGCAGTAGTTCCTATCATACAGAGCAGCAGTTTCAAGCATACAGAGCAGTAGTTCCTAGCATACAGAGCAGCAGTTTCTAGCTTGCACAACAGAACAAGCAGAACCCGCGGGTTGACGCTTGCACTAGATCTCACCCAACTTAAATTAAAATTGTAAACTGAAACGAAAAAATGTTTGGAAGATTATACAGAAAGCCTAAAAAGAAAAGTTTGCTCATAAAAGATGATTAGTAGAAACATGAGATCATAAGTTCAAGAAGTACCTACCCCTGATTGCATTCATACGAGTATTATTACTCTTCCTGCCACTTATAGTAACAGATACTAGAAATAGTAATGTACGGAGGAATAAAAAAACGACGGCAAATAAAAACACTTGGATTCAACTAATTTTTTTAAACTATGTTCAGTATTACTAAAAAACAGTTCCCAAAGTGTCCTCGACACATTTTTTGCATGACAGTGATATCCATCTGAAACGTATACGGTGTAACTTGGATGTACATTTACAATTTTTGAACATGTACATACGGGCTTCATAATGGAATATTTTTACCCATTTAAAAAAATAATTTCTACTTCTAGACTCAAACCATTCTTTGAGTGGAAAGTTTTGAATTTATCTATTTTATTCTTCAATATTGTGCATTACTACGATTTTGCATCCAGTTTAGACTTTAGACGCATTATTTCAGTGAAATATCAATAAAGTTGTATTAACTATGTAAAAAAATGTCGGTAATCGCTGAATATTCGTTGGTGGGCACAGTGCATCTAAACACACTCTAGCCTTTACTTTTCCGTCCGTCGTGTGTACATAAAATAGAAACGTGCCCCTCATGACTTGCATAGTTCTCACTCGCCTGGACTGTTGAGTCTACCGTCACTAGTAGAATTTTTTCATGTTTTAAATGTATTTTGAAAGGAAAGTATTGATAGTTCAAACTTATTTCGCCTTACAGAGTTCTACTTTGCAAGACTTATTTGTAAAAATAAATTTCTAAGATAAAATTTACAGTATATACAGTATATATGTATATTTATATATATATTTGTTCCTTATTTGTGTATAACTTCTGTAAATGAAATTGAATTTTATCGTGGCCCTTGCTCCGTAGTAATCTTTTTATAGAAGTAAACTAGTTACCGAAAGTTAATTCCACTTTTAAACTAACATTTTATCCATCGTGCATTTGGAACCAGAAACTGTGTTAAAATTTTAAGCGACAACTGTTAGGTAGGAATTATCGCCCCTGTCAGTATTTTCTGTAAGGATTTCACTGTCATTTATCACCTTCTGGCGTTGTTGAATACTTGTTACACATTGGGACAGACAAAGCAAGATATTTTGTCTATAAAATATTGAAGTGAAGCGATGAATGGAAAAACCCTTATGCATCAAAAGTTTGTGCACTGAATTATTAAACGGTGTGTAATTTCTTGTTAAGTTACTTGTGTTTCTTATGTTCTATGATAACTACTTACGTGTGCTTAAGGCAGTAAAAGCGTAAGATTGACTCCACCATTCTACCACAGTAATTGAAGCGCACATGTGTCGAGTATTCTATGTTTATCATTTACTACGATGGTACGCTCATTATTAAAACATTTGACCAGTTTATTCGTAATTTAATGGGCGCATGTCTAAGAACTCGTCCACAACTTCAACAAATTCTAAGACGACTTTAACAAATTTAACAAAGTGTTCATTGATTACCGAGGGGGATGATTAATGGACACATGGCGAACGTGTGTGGTTATTTTCTGGCTTGCATAATTTGCTACACTAGATGGGACCGTTTTTTTGGTTCACATAGGACCCGTCATGATGCAGCGGCGCATGTCTTTTCTTGCTTAATCGTGCAAGTTTTACTTCACGATGGATAATATCATACGTATTTACCTACTTTCAACACAACATGAGTCAAATTTGTAATGTATGAGTTTGTAGTCTATTAGAGTGCTTCTTTCGACAGCCAATTAATCATTTTTTGATAAAAACAGTGAATAAGAAGACAATTAATTTTACAGCTGTGAAACGTTTTAAGAAAATTTAGTTTGGTTCTTCCTAACCTGGAGGATTAAAAAAAGTTGAACAACTTGAAATTATCTAAAATATTTGCATAAAGATTTACAAGCTCCTATTTAGTTGACTGCTGGAACTCAGTGAAATGCAGCAAACTATGCACCTGATATACTCTTTGATTTAGCTGCTCATTACAGGATTACTTTCTGAGCAACCAGAAAAGGGAATATTCTCAGGGCGACCTACACTTGCAGGAGCACACTTCACAATTCTTTTAATGTTTATTCGTGATGGTAATTCCGCATTCAGATTTTTCATATGAATTAAAAATCCGTGCAATGATGCCTGTAGGAATGGTAAGAAAATTTCACGATTGCGTGAAGTTCGAATTGCCAATTTTTAATTGCAGTATCTGGTAACTTAATATTTACTGTTATTTACTTAATATTTACTGAGTGTTTCTCCTGTGCACAGCGTGCTGAGTCCTACTGCTTAGGTTACTTACACGTACTTACTTCTTATGTTCGAAATTATTTGCAAAATTTTGGCTCTTAAGACAGAAAAAAGACCACAACTGAATCATCATGGTTTTTGGCATTCCCACACGCAAAGGTCGTGCTCTCATGTATTGGCAGAAAAAAATTATGTCTCTAACAGCAGGCTAGTAATTTTCTTCAATTCACCAGAGCTCAATATCATTGGAAACCGTATTTGTCATGAAGGTGAAGCCTCCGTTGAAATTCTAGACGCTCCGATATTTCACAACTAACAAAACTGTTCAATTGACATTTTGTAGTTGAAGCGATTCTAAAATTGTGTTATGAATCGTTTATCAAATTTTTAGTACGAACAAACTAAGCAATACAAATTGAGCCAAAATATGAAACTTAGAAATTTGTTAATTTTTTCAGTTTTTGAGTTGCGGTTTACTTTCATGTGACGCTGGACGTGAGCAAGACACGTGTTTTTCGAAGTTATTTTTGAGGCTTGCGAGACATTTTCAACCCATGAAAGGAAAACGACTTTTTGCAAAAACCTGCCCATCTTCTCATACTTTACGTGCAATTTATTCAGCAAGTCACAGATCTTTTAAATGGCAGGTAAACAGAAGAAAAGATTGCGGTGCAGGGAGCGGTTTAGGTGAACAAATTCCATGTAGAAAATATCTCATGAACAAGATGTGCCTTTTAAAAAGGCTACGTGCATTTGATTTATCAACTGGAACCACCTGTGTATCTCTGTCCAGTATAGAGACTATTGATCCTTCTGTTTTATATGTTCTACTTTCGAACAACAGGAACGATTTTACGACTAGGGCGGACATTTTGCTTCACTGCCGTTGATAACACAAAATTTTTATTTTTGTGTGCATGAATCAACATGAACATTTTAACAGCTGTGGGAGATGTTATATTCTGACGTGACTTCATTTCTTTGCGTGTGTATATACTTTTGTACTTGACAAAACATGTGTACACAACTCTGTGACTTGTGATTATTGTGTTTCCCTAAAATTCTGATGTATATAATGTTACTCAATTTATAATTGTTCATAATTGCTACATAAATAAACAATGACGGTTTTCTGACTCAGATGAACATAAATTCCTTTCTTGTTTAAATGATACTGTATTCATAATGGTACCCTTGCAGTGCTGATAGATGAGGAGTTTATCCTAGTCGAGCGGAGACTGTAAAATATCTTATTTCTGTTATCTAATTTCTAATGAGCCCAACGGTGCGTTGCACTTATGTACATCAATTTTGTTCGAAAATTATTGGTGTACTTATGTCGAAATTTCCAGTAAAACATCAGCAATAATTCAGAACTATGATTTGAATTATTGTGATGGCCACATCACAAAAATAGCAGTTCTAGTTTCGTATGCTATTTCTTGAATTTTATCCCTACTATCGCTTAGAAATAAATCGGAATTGGAATAATTAGTATTGGATGTGCAGTATAAGCGCTGATGTAAATTTCGAATACTAAAACTTTTATAAAATTTCTCGGTAATCTTCGTTTTAAACCTGAATTTTATTTCAATACCACTACCATCCACAAGGTGCGTTGCAGAGGGTTATTCTTTAACTCATTTTCGTACTTGTGTCTCTCGAAGTCTACTGTGCTTGGAATTTTTGGACACCATTCGGAGATTTGCTGACGTCTGTCTTCGTCAGTGTACTGCAGGGAATTAGCTGTCCTCAGAGACATCTGTTCTACTGACAGTGGAATCAAGTCTGTTGTGAGTGTAGTTATGTGGCTTAATTTGTCTTTTCAGATGCGTACTCACATTGTTTATTCTGTCCAAAGTTTTCCTTGTTGTGACGTGATATGTGAAAAGAGAAGCTGGAATGCTGAGTATTCGTTATGCCACTTCAACTACGTCATGAAAAACTCAATTTTGCTCTGATTATAGACTAAATTGAGCGGTAGTAAGACTCGTACAACAATTAATGTATGACCTATTCCTAAATGCAAACTCATACAACGTTAGACTTTTTCTGTGACTATTATGAGCCCAGTCAGGCGCTGCAGCAGCCACTATGTATGTACACATAGGCGTCTCTAGTAGCTATTGAGCTCAGTTGGGCGCTTATTTACATCAATAGATGAGAACCTGGTCAAAAGTCTCATGTTTTCTTCCCTGTAAATGGTGTGTTTTATCAAGCATTTAGAAATAAAGTTGCTTGAGCTGTTTCGTTATTGACTTAATTACTTCGTTGCTTCGTTCTACACTTACTTTATTACACATAAAACGATGCATGAAGCAAATTTTCCCTTTAATGTACATATATTGTCCTGTAGTTACCTATATGATGTATAATATGTGTAAATAGTGTTATGACAGTGCCCATACAATATTATATATCGTTTCTTATGACTACATCCTATAATAAAGAGAGAGTGAACTAATGGAGTTTCTAATTTTCCTTCATGAAGACTAATTCGAGGATTGATCGTTCGACGAAATAATTCATGAAACAATCAATTTAGCTAGAACAAGAGCTTTTAGTTCAAGTATATGTTGAAACTTTCGTTTTTTGAAGACCATTGCATTCGGCGGCCGTCGTGAGATGGGCATAGACAGATACTTGAACCTTTTCATGCACGATCGAAACAAATTGCTGATGCAATGAAGAACGAACGCTAATCAACCTCCATGCAGGTGTCATTTTTTTCAAAGTATGCACGGATTGAGCAACAACTCTTTACAATTTGCAAAATAGACTGAGATACATTAATGTTTTGCATTTTGTACAATTTACAACAAAAAAGTCTAAAGAAAGGCAATTGCAGTCTTGAAATTTTATTGACTACAGTTTACAAAGAATTTTAAACGAATATTTACAAATATTCATTTCACATACGATGTTAATATGTATCAATATTTGGTTCGCCTAAACGAGTGAGAATATTCTGTAAGTTTAACAATATGGTTCACAAAAATGTTCAATGAAAAATTACATCACCTAGAAATGTTTTAGAAAAACATTCATGTACCACATTTTTAAGGGTTTTATAAAGGTATTACAACGATGCATGAAAATCATGATTGATACTTAGCTCAAGTCCGATGCTAACTAGAAAAACACTTAAATGTCTCTCGTCCGGTCGTGAAATTCTTCCAAACATCAGTAGAGAATTAAAGGGTTCTCAATAATTAACGTTACAACTTTTAGTGCAAATGATTTTTTAAAGAATCAAACGTATGCAAATGCAATATAAAATATATACGAAATAAATGTATATTAACGTTTTATTCAATATTCTCACCATCTGTGTTGATAGCAAGTTGAAGGTGAGTAAATAATGACCTGAACGAGTCACAAATAATTTTTTGATGGATTTCAGCCAATCCCGTTCTGAGTTTTGACTCCAGTTCCTTCAAATTTTATTGATTTGTAGCTGAAACCGTATTCTCTAGTATGGACTAGATGCTGTAATTAGGAGGATCAAGGTTTGGTGATGAAGGACGTCATTTATCCTTTGAAATGCACCCGGGAGCATTGGATGTCAGCCAATAATGTATTTTCTTCGCTCCATGTGAGGAACACGAGTCCCACTCATTGTTAGCCCAAGGTAACAATAGGCGGTAAAAAAATTGCGGTACATTTCCTCGTAAAGTTTAACCCCATCTTTCACAAAAGTCCATGGACTTATTTCAGTTTTAGTGATCGCAGTCCAAATCACTGACGCCGCCCCTTGTCTTCGAGTGAGTACTCGGAAGTCAATCTTACCAATCGCAAATCAAAATTCGTCTAACCAATCCAAAATTTCTGCTACACATCAAATTTGTTTTTGTTACTGAACACAAGGTTCGGTAGTGTGCTTCCTTTGATACGAGAGGAAATTATTTCAGCTCTTGCAAGACGTTTGTCAACAGTTTTCACACACAACAGCTTTTTTATGCTTGTAAGGAGAGATCTTCAAGTTTTTGCGCAAAATAGTGGACACGGTTCCGACGGAGATATTTTCCTCTTCACCTAGATTTCTGAGTGATCAGACTTCTACCGAGCGTTTCTCTGGTAGTTTTACCAGTTTTGAGATGTTTTGTCACATCGAGGACGATCGTCTCCAAGTGTATTCGTTACTTGCTCAGTCTCTTTGAACAGCTTCAAAGTTCTCTAGACGAGCATTCTCTTCACCTCTAAGGCTTAAGTAATACCTTTTTAAATTTCCCTGCAGTATGCACTTCTAAAATTGTTATTAATTTCTTTAAATACGGGAGGAGGCCTGCACCCACTTAGGTTCACCACGGAGCAGGCTGGGGTCTGCCTTCTCTACAGACGCTACATTCGTACGCTACAACTAAAAGAACAACCGAGGGCCTTTAGTTCGCAGAACCTCTTATGTTTGTCTCTACTGACATCTGGAAGGGTTCAAAAACATTGGTCATGTCTAAGCATTCCCTGTACAAGTCCTTAAGTCCTCCATACTCAAGTTCTCTACTCTCAAGCACTCTACCTCAAAACTTGGGTACAAGTGACGGAAAATTGAGTCAATATAATATATATATAAAAAAGTTAAATGTTTATATCTTGTATGTGTTTGCTTAAACCAAATGAGTATAACATACATTCGTTGAGGAACACCTCACGTGAAAACAAGGCTGGTGAATTCTGAGATAAGGAATACATGTTCTGAAGAAACAAAATTAACTTGCTTGGAAAAAGTGAAGCAACTCATGTTTAGAGGATATTTTCAACGAATGTTTTGAAGATGAAATTTAAAAAAAAACAATAGGTTAGTGAACATTCTATGTCGTATAATTCGGAAGAAAGGGTTTTGTTCGTTTGTTTGGTTTGGACAAATTAAATCTTATCTATCAACCAAAGAATGTCATCCTTACTGTCAAGTTTGTAAAAGAGTTTAATGACAATGACAGGAAGATGTGTAACACAATTACAACGATGCAATGAAAATAATTGAAGAGAAGAGGATTGCTTTTGAATACAAAAAATTAATGCTAATTCTTCCTACTGCAAACCAAGAATTGAAACCCTAACATAATTTCAAATTTGAAGAGGACAATAATTCGAAATGGACCATCTAGACTCTAGAAAATAGCGCAATTTTTTTAATTGAGTTGATATGAAACATTTCTTTATTATTCCGATTTCAGTTCGATTAAAAATTAAAGGAAGGAATGGAAGTTGCAAGTTCATGCAGGAAATTTGTATAGTTGGCAAGATTTAAAAATTTTCTGAAGAATAATGTGCTAAAACTCTTTCATGTGCTGCAAAAAAACTTATTCAAATCCACAACAAAAAAAGACTTGGAACAATACGATAGAGCTAGATACATGCTAGAAAATGTAATTGAAATATGTTGATATTATAGTGAATTTTTTTCCTAAAGAGCGGTCTTACAAGTACGGTATACATACTGTTGAAACTAAGTAGATGTACTTCAGGATTAAATAGTAAATTTGTTTTTGATAAATTTTATGTTGAGTCATATAGATTACGGGACATTATTACATATCTCTTGTTTTTCGAGGTTTAATGTTGACGACGACTTCCCAAACCTTTAATAATAACTGTAATAATTTTTATTTCTCCAACTTTTCTTGCCAGCTTTCTATTGCTGCGATAGGCCGCTTTTGTAAATAGCTGCAGCTGTGTGGTCTGCACGGCTTGATTTATTTCATCCAAAAAATAATGGAATCGCGAATAAATTAACAAAATCGAGGCCGTCAGCACGACTGTCAGAAAAACTCAGACTTTATTTGTTACTGTATTTCTTGGTGTCTTAAGCGTCGCAGGTTTTTATTATCAGATCCGGTATTTACTTTTCGGCAATTGTAAAAATATATATTAGATTTAATGAACTACTTAAGCTACCCTATATGACTTTTTGTACGCTTTAATCTTAAGGTAAATGAAAAGGACTCTGGGCTGTAGTTCAGTTATAATGCAGATAATGGCACAAGAGCTCTAAAGACAAAATTTCAACCACTACTTACTCTTCTGTCCGCTATACATAGTCCCCACAACCACAACCAACTCGTAAAAGCAGCTCCTGAACGGATGTCCAATGTTTTAACATTCAAGTTCAATTATACATCATTTAGTCAAGCAGTTGTCTCATATTATCATTGCCACTTCTTTGTGTTCATTATTACTACTATACGAGATATAAGTCAAGATGAAGCAATATTTCCTTCCACGGTGACTTGAACACAGAAATATTGAGAAAATTTACGCTCATGTATCGCAAGTCACAAATCAAGCCAGCATAAATCATGACTAAATCATGAAGCTGAGCTACAGTTAAAATATTGGGCTGAAACATTCACAAATATTCAGGTGGGCATTAAAACGAAAGTAATATCTCACGAAATATTTTTCAACATTTAAACAGCAAATAAATGCGCCCTTGTAAAACTTTGAATAATTTAAAAGTTTTAATGTATTTTAAAAACTCTACGTGATTACTTTAAAAATGAAATACTGAGATTAAGTGTTCAATACGCACTTCCTGCAAGCATTTCATCTAACTAGATACATACATCAGACTCAACAACTCAAAGACGACTTTTACCATTTGTCTTTCGTGAACTTGCACGCTACACAAGACTTAATCTCATAAGTCTCAGCCACTGAGCTCATGAAATTACTCTCTTTTCCCGCAACAGTTCATTATTCGATGGTCTGAAATGCTTCCTTCGAATAAAGTTGAATCCATAACCACGCGTTACTTTTTTCTACACAAAAATTATACAAGTCTCAATGCAATTAAGAATAAATTTTAAAATAATTTTATGAAATGCTTAGGAAATTTTAATCAAAGTGACGTTTACGACGAACATGCATTAAAATAGTATAACTTTTAGATATTAAAATGAAATTTTCACTAACGTTATGCATGAGTCCATAAACCGAGTCACTTGAAATAAGTATGATGCTATGAATGTAAGAAATCAATCACTTTCTCCAGCCGAACTCATGAGGCGCAATGCATACTTTACGTTGATTGTTCATTTGTAATTCAAATCTTGTAAATATCCAAGTTCATAACATCTGGAATTAAATACATGGGCACAATACGGTTCATACAAAACGACTTTATAAAGTTCTAAAACTAATATCAGAGCTCATTAGTTTGTCGGAGTTTTACAGCATCGTGGTGCATTCCACACTCAGAAATAATTACAAAATAAAGCAAATTGGGTCAACTAAACACCGTTCGATTTCATCTACATACTTCTTACCTATTTTAGTTCTACCTTCAACTGACAAGTGAACGTTTACGGGTAACAAACTATTCCCTTAATTTTCAAACAATTTCGGTCAAAGCAAACATGCGGGTCGTTTAGAAACCTTTAATCGCCCATAAAGTCAGGTTTTCTTAACAGGCTTATAGAGAAACCCAAACAACAGGTTTGGTTCGCAAGTGCAATTAAAAACGTCTAGTTTGCGAAAGCGATTAACCGAGTTTGTTTTTGAGCAGTAGTTACAGGGATCTGGGTATAATATACTGCAAGTCCATATAGATTTTATAGCTTCATCATTGGCTGCATGCGGTTAGCTGGCTTCCAGTTCGTGGTCTGAAACAGACCATGGCTTCTGAATGTGGAGACACAACTCCATGACGAGCGTCAGTTACAACTTTTGCTAGTGACAGCAATTTCTCAGCTAAATGTCAGGGATCTTTCTCTAAAGATCAACAGACTAATAAACAGATTGTGTAGCAATTCGTCACAGACATACTGATTTATGAGGGATTATTTAATACGTTCTTCCTTAGGAGCAGGTTTGAAATCAATTTCAACATGCGCCAATGGTGACATCATGAGTAGTGAGCAATGAGTTCTGAACCCAATCTAGGCTTGGTGATAGTTCTTTCTTTCTGTAAGTCAACTTGAGAAACATGGAAGTTGTGCCAGGAAACAGTTGAGTGTCTAGGGAGAGTGCACACACTGCATTGTTTCTACTCTACTTAAGTACTTTACTCAATACCAACATTCACTTTTTCCGATGTCAGTTCCAAGAAGGACAAAGCAGCTTCAAGGTCATGTTATTAGAAACCAGTAATCTGCATATTTTTCACCAAGTGAATGCCAGCATCATGGACGACACGTTGTATGCCATAAATTTTATAAATTGTATTTTTTAACAGTAAGGTAACATTTGTCTAAGCATGTGATGCTGGACGTTACGAGCGAGCTAAAGTCTACATTCATTGCGAGAAAATTATTAGAATTATTATATAATTATTTGAATTATATATTTTGAATTAATTTTTATTTCAGGTAGAATTCATTTCTGGCAACTCAGATCCATTGTTGTAATCGCTCACATAATGAGCTTTTTGAATATGAAAAAATGTTCATCTGTAGTTATATATTGTGAATTTTCGAATGAAAACTAACGGAAAACGAAAAAATAGTCAATATTATCTGTTGGTTATAGCAAGCGGCGGCTCGTGAAGTAGAAACCTTGGCCCTAAATCTACGAAAATAATTTATTAAACTGTGAGAAATCTTGACACACTTAAACTGGCAAAAGTTTCTAAAGAGAGAGTCTGCAATAATTTTGTGAATTTATACTCAACTTGCAATCGCTGCAATCACTCACCAATTGTATATAAACGAGTGGGGAACAAAAAGTTCGAGGAATTTTACAGGCGAAAAAAATCGAATGAAAACGTTAACAGGTCAGAACATATTAGTTAGTGTTTACTTTGCTTTTAGTTACTTGTAATCAGTTATGCGCTGACCATTGTGCAGAAAAGACCCTCTGCAAAACAAACATTTTTTGCGACCACGGAAAATAGCTATATCGAGATAAGATATAATATCAAATTTCTGGTGAAACTCGAATGGGAACGGACGCCGATCATGGGGGCTTTATAAAAAGTTTACAGTATTACTGCTGTAATAAAACTACAGTGCACAAGTGAATTCAGCGATTCAAAAAAGGGAGAGACAACCTTGAAGACGACCATCGCTGTGGTAGACCAGGAATATAAAAAAATGACCAAAACATTGAGGCCACTCAAAATTTTATTTAAGAAGATCGAAGAGTATCAGTTTATCAGCTAGCTATGTCATTATGCATTGCATATGGTTCAGCAAATTCTATTCTACACAATAATTTGGGACAAAGCAAGCTTCCAGTACGATGGGTCCCAAAAGCATTGCGCCATGATCACCTGATTCTTCGAAGTGATCTGTCGACGATATTAACCTAAACAGAAAATGATAGAGCATTTCTTAGCCAAAATCATATCCGGAGATGGCAACTATGTTGGAAAAGAAATTGATGAGGAATTGCATTTTTTAAGAAGTAAATTATTTTATGAAAAATTCCGCGAACTTTTTGAGCCCTTCTCGTACATCACGAGTAGAATCCCATACAGGAGTTATAAAAATCACATATCTTCCATAATGAATGTCTTTAGTTTTTCCATATTCTTGCGAGAAGATGGTCAATACTTTTATAAACCGTTCCTAATCACTGGATTAGAAAAACAAATTAGGCTCAGAAAAATAGGAGTTGCTTATTATCAGCCCAGAGCTGAAGGGAATTCGAACACCGTCCTCGCCTGATCCAAACCTTCTGAGTTATGTCCTTATGTATGCCTCAACAACATAATATACCAAGATACCCTTAAAAACGGCAACTTACCAGGGTAACCAATGAAAGATTGAGGCATTGTTGGCAGACATTACTGAAAGAGTTCAGCCGATACCGACGAGGAATAAGCAAGCGTTATCAACTGCTCGTAACGTAGAATGCATTTGACTAAACTGTAGGCATCTGGAGCATGTCACCGAGGGTTCCTCCGAATGTTTTGCTCTATTTCTGAGGCTCATTAGTTACGGAACACAAAATGTTGGCCACTCCATTTTCAGAACACGTACGTAATCACCCCAGTATAATTAATATAGTTCACTCAGTGGGACACAATGGATTTAACGGTATTGCACTATAGTGTATATATTCATGAATATATTTTTAATAGCAAATAATGAACGTGATCCCCCAACTTTAAGGCTTCAAACGTCTCTGATATGATAGATTTGAATAATTCCTATTGATTGCATCTGCAGTTTTCGAATCTGATTTAATTGATGACAGACAATTAGTCAAGTGAAACATTTGTCAACTCGATCATACTCCCGATAAACTCATTGAACAACTTTGAAGCATCAGGAGCCACATTGTTTTTTTAACACGGCACTTTCAATTAAACTCACGCTGACATGCATGATATGTCGTGCTTTATTGAGTTGGTCTCAGTCATTATCAGTCTATATATTGACTTTATTCATCTGATTTTTTTCATTAAGCCTTTGAGTATGCATTTCTTTCACATAAGCACTGCTTTTGTATATTATGAGCAAGGGTAAATTACTAATACCATGTAATAAAACTATGCAGACACAAAACAAGAAAACCTATTTGGTCGAAGAATTTACTCGCATATAGGAACACTACTCTATGCAAACTATTCCTTAGCAGTAACACAAAAAAGAGCACGTATTCATACTTTCTGTGTCTTTTTATAAGAGAAAGGAGAACCAAAAATTGGACCCACGCGTCGCCCGTGGATAGGCATGTTATAAATTCCTATTTACTTATATAGGTAGTTTTACAAACATCAGAAAGAACATGACTAACATGTCAACATCGTCAACTGGGTCGCTGATAGTGCTAGACAAGTTAATGGATTTTTTTCCTGGAGTGAATCTCATAAAATGTTCTCAAGGGCCGGCAACCCACGTCACTCGAGCTCTCATCCAATCAAAGAAGACCGTACGAGTAACGTACATCGCGGGGTCACAATGCCAGAAAAACCTTCATGACTTTTTATTGAGATGGATTGGAGCACAGGGGCTTTTTGTGCTCCGTTGATGTTAAGTAAAAGATTGCGAATACACGGGACTAATATTAGCATTATTGCTTGATGGATCCCTATTTAATTGCTCCCTAAAAACTGGACGGCATATCGGAGTGCGCTGGAACAGAACACGAACTGCGATTTGCTGTCATGGTTGCAAGGCACGGCGTGTGCACACCGGGACGGAATGGAAGTCGGTATTGGAGAAATTGGCATGCAATTTAAGTGTTTGAGTTGTTTGCGATGAACTTATATTTCAACCATGAAATAACTATATTTCTCTTCAAATTCCACGTCGGCCCAGTATGTTGTTTGCTTCACACATTTTTTACGCCCAGCAGAAGTAAACGTTAAGCACCTGGAGAGCAGTCGAAAATACAAATAATGATACTATCTAGTATCAATTTCCAGTTTTAAGTGTTATTTGAGTCAACCCTAATTAAATTCCATGTGCTTGTGTATCCCATGTTCAAAAGTGAAGCTTATCCCTGGCCACACGTTCAACACAGTGCAGCCCATGGACGGCGTTGTACTGTAGCGAGGTACTGTAGGCTAAATATTCATTCCTCTGAACATATTTCCCTGCAATTTAAGGATTATTTACTTATAAAAGCTTTAATAAAGCCGCTGATGATGAGCGACTGCTGCTGCTCGACTGAAAGCGAATTCCGTAGTTTTGGAGTGCAGCAGCGGCCTAAACTCTTCACAAGATTAACATCAGGCTTCTTTAAGTCTCTTGGATTACACCACACTACACAAAAATCACTGTTAATTTGATAATAAATATTACCTGGAATGTGCTCCCCCACAAGCGTCAATGGTAGGTCTTCAGAATATGTCTTAAAAAATAACCATGAATTTTGTACTTAATTCTTTCTTAAATTATGTTCTACTCGCATAATATTAAGCATGAATGAACCATATAAGGACTGTGCACTGGGATGAATTACAAATTTCGTTATATTTTATTTTAGTGAAACTTTTTCCGAAAAACTTCTATCAGCATGAGAATAAATTCCGGATCAATGAAAGACATGAAAAAATAAATTCAGTAAATTTACTCAAGCTATAAAGATCATTGGAAGCAACAAGATAAGCTGCAGTAGATGCACAGGAGACAGCGATAATTTAATGAAGGGCTAAATAAGTATGATTCAATTATTATACTAATTGCATTATTCCAAAAACAAAATGAACCCAAAAATGAACCCTGTTTTGGCTCTGCAAAATAGGAATGCAGAGCCAAAACTGAGGTTTGATTAGTAAGCATTCGCCCTCTGGTGAGATCTACATACCTAGTCTACCGATGCTCTAGATTATGCAAGCGTATTTTCATGTTTCAGAATACGGGCATTGTATAAATAACTTTAGGCGGAAGTGCAGTTCTCAGAGCACATGTGAAAGTGTATTTTTATTACCATCATCAACATGTCACCCCTCAAAAGTCAGTAGTTGAATAGAGGCCTTGTCTGATTCTCTCCACCTCTTCTTGTCCTGCGCTCCATTTTTATATTTTGTGTCAATTTGCTTCGCTGCAAATCTCAGATCCTGACCTTCAGATACTGTTTAGCAAACGCAGATATGAACCATTGCTTTCAGATATTGACCGTTGATAAATCTGGGTCTCCATTTCATAAGTTGTTTCGCACCAAATGATTTTTTTCCTGTAGAGAACAAACATTACATAAAAAACAATAGCCCGAGCAAAACTGTTTTTATTTGAATTATTATTAAACATGAAGCGTTCGATTAAACATCCTTCATTTTCAGTACCTGAAATGGATGAGAATCACGAAAAAACTGATATATAATAGGGACTAAATAAACCTGAAAGGATATGCCATAAAAACCATTGTGCAAGTCCATTCTAAGATGATATGATATGCTGAGGAATCATTGAATCATTGCGTAGAATCATTGTAAGATCACACGACCAATGAGGTTTCAAATTAAGGATTCAATTTTTCTCTAATGAAGTGTGTAATTTTCTGTAATTTTAAAAATGCTGGAACTATTTTTCAACACAGTCACAGAACAGTTCTTTTTCTGCGAAGCAGTGACAGTGATTTGTAAAAAATTTAGTCTACTTGAGGCAATGTAGATTGGCTGAAGTACTATTGATTTAAATGTAGTCCCGGTGGATGTGTATTGGTTCAAGTACCCTTCCTATGTCAATGATTTATAAAAACTGTAGTTTGCGTCATGCAATCTATATTAGGTGAAGTAGACTTCATTTAGTAACGCATTTAGCTACGCATTGAAATGTGCTTGTAAAAGCATCATATGGATCATCTGCCGTATCTCCGAATACATATACAACGCTAGCCACCGGATGATAATATTCTACAATTCAGTCGGATTGGAATAAACAGAATTTCATCTTACGAGTATATTAAATTATTTGATATACTCGTAATATTCGCACCAACAGTCAGTTAACAATATAATGGAATAAAATCAGATGAAACACGATTTCTGAACGCCTTGCAACGTTTTTGGTGAAATCTCACTATAATTCTATGAAAATTTACTCTGCATCTTCTTAATTCATCATTTCATTTGATTGTCCTGCATTCCTAGAACTGGAGATGAGTGATAGCTGCTCTAAAACTGTGATGTTAATGCGCATCTTATTACTTTTAATAATGGTCATAAATTCGTTTGTTATTTATGCAGCTTAAAATGTTGCAAACAAAACATCCGGGAAGCAATACTATAGTCGCAATTTAAGGATTATCTCGAGAGAACGCCTTAAGCCTTTCAGTGTGATCGATATGTATGAATTTATCCTACTCATAATTATAACCGTTACTCAATACCACATTTAGAAATAAGGTAGGAATGTATATATTTATAATGTATATAAATATATACATTTACATATATATATGCATATATATACACACACATATATATATACATATATATATGTATAAAGAAAGAATTACTTGTTTACAAATGTGTTCAATACAATCTGCAACAACAAAACAAACTAGAAGAAAATGTTATTCATTAGCAAAGCAAAGTTAATGCTTACTCTAAAGCCACCAACAATTTTCATCGCTGCGTGCTGCGTAATAATCTCTTATCTGCAAGTAAATCTAACATAGTGTCATTCAAAATTTGCTTGTCGAACATAAAAATGATTAGATAGAGCACGTGCGTGATGATGCTCCAGCAAAGCTCCTTCAGCTGCTGGTTAACTTCGTGGTAAACTGGACTGGATGATGGATGCCATGAAAGCCGACGTTGGCTCATGTTTTGCGTTCTAGCATCTCTGTGTGGAAGCCCTTAGTACACGTGTAGGTACTTTTCTTTCTGGAAAAATCACTTCTTCGTGGATCAGGTTGATTTTTGGTGAATTATTCTTGAGTACACCATGAAGACCAGCACTTTACTCTACCAACTAGCGGTCACGCAGAATTCCTCAAATGGATGGAGTAGACTAGCAATGTATTCTGAAGGATGTGATAACTCTTCACTACGTAATCTTTATCTTGAGGATTTTTAGTTTAGTAATGTAACCTACCACAAAAGAAGTGGCGCAACGAATTCAAAATAGCACACATCTTTATTACCCTTTCTGCATTTCTTTCCTAACTATGCACTGTGTGTTTACTCTCTCTATATGCCCAAGCCCTACGATACTGAGCACTCTACTCTATTCGAAAACTCTCTTGTTTCGCTTGTTCTTTGTCGTACCTCCTACATAATTTCTTACTCTATCACACCGTGTTGTTCCTACCATTACTCTAAACATCTCATCCTAATTAATTCAATCGGTTTTTGCCAATTCATATAATAGGCATATAATGCAAACTTGACGAAAGCTCGAACCGTACACCACATCCATGACTCGCTTTTTAAATCACCTCATAACTATCATGGGGAATAAGCAACACAGTATTTATGCTATACAACGACGCAAAAACCTTATCACGCTTTCACTGCATCCACGTATATGCTGCATCATCCATACTGTTTTCCATACTGATACCCACAATTAACTCACAGCACACACGTACTTACAATTAACATTGCTCACATCTGCTTTTGGCATTAGCGCAGAACTTGAGTGCATTACCTGATTCTATGAGCAGCTTTTCAGTAATAGGAAATCCTAGCTACTAATTCATTGACACCAAAATTTGATGTTCTCATGTTGAGATGTGAAGTTGTCTGATGGTTGACACTTTCAGGTTATGAAAACTAACTCAGCGCTTCATGAGGGCATCAAGAATGGAGAGGCAGGGAACTCTAGTAGAGCACAACCTTCTGTATAAAGAATCCCACAACCAACGAGAATAAAGATATAAAACTCAGATACCACTCCATGAGCTCTGTTTTACAACGCAGCTCTCCATACCATCTTCGTGATTTATATATCTGACTGCGAGTTCCTTAAATTTCTTCGTATGCATTACTATTCTATTGCATACCACCATTCACCACAAACCTACACATGGATAACCATTATTCGTAGCACTCGCTACTGTACTAACGGCCACTCACCTCTCTAGCCAGGAATTGTCCACAACTACTCATACCAGATTTTTCAATACATCACTGTCTACACAATAACTCACAATAAACATATCAATGCACCTGTATGTTCTCCAACATGTATAAAAGCTCCCAATATACGCAGCTACGTCACCCCTTTACATTTACCTCACATGCCTCCAGGTTCCACTCATCCCCAGTCTTGCAAGGCATTATTCACCCTAGACCTCATGAGACAGTGCTTACCTCAGACCTAACAAAGTACCTCGTACCCTAAACCCCACGAGATCCCTCTCACTCCAAACTTCACTTGGTACCCCGGCACAACCATGCATTACTATGCACCCAGACTCCACATGACATCCAGTAAGCCATCATTCATCCCTACGCACACAACCAACAACCACAGGCACAACCATGCATCATTATGCAAAGCACACAATAACCAACCACAAATACAACCATGCATCACTATGCACACAACCACCAGCAGACCTCACTCCATACAGACGGAATTGGCTGTCCAGATCAATTAGAACTGACGACTTGATGAGCGAGGCCAGCAGTGGGGCATCCTGAGGCCCCGGGCCCTAATTAAACACAAGAGCTCAGACAGATGGAACGGTGAGTGCAAGACTATGTTGCTGGTGAGTTGTACATAAGTCGAGGTTGAATCGACGTTTTCTTTCCGTTACCTCTTCGGTAAACGACGAACTGAGACTAAATTTCGTCAGAAGATTTCAAGTAATGATAGTTCCCTTGCTAACGACTTATAATCAAAGAGTTATGTTGTTATAAAAATAAACGGTTCTATATCTTTTTTCAGGGAAGGAATATGTTTAAAATTGTAATTCATCGCATCTAGCCAACATCGTACGAGTACGCATGTGACTTGGTGCATAACTGCAGTCAAATTGACAAATGAATGCACGTAATAATAGAATCTCAATAAGGAAGGTAATCGAAAGAGAATGAAACTTATCGACTGAATTTCATTTTTGTTATTAGGCTCTGCCAGTTATTAAAGAAGACTAACTGCAGTTGGAAAAACTGCTGATTCTACGATTGCAAGTTGTCATGCAATGCGTGACAAAGCATTACCTTAAGTTTGCTGATCACTTGGTGCATAATCTACTCTTGCTATAAGTGATTATTTCACAGTGAATTGAATTCAAATATTTAGCAGGTGCCTGTACTCGCCAGATGCATTAACGCTAGCTGATCATACAGTACAGGAAGTTTAAATTATTCCATTGTAGATTCTCAAACGATTACTCAGTAGGTTTTATTGACTCATTTTTAAACAATGATATGACTGTTGTGCGTCAGAATTTTTGTCTCAGAAACATTAACTAGGATGAAAAAAACAATTCCCTTCTTCAATATGTTTAAAGTAATTATTGATTGATCAAAGTACAGGATGAAGTTCACGTCACATAGGTATATAGTTACAGGGTCTTAGTACTTGTTTATTTATGAATAATTCATGAATAATTTATATACCATTTGTAGAAAAATTATATGAATGAAACGTTTTGAGAAATAAAAATGTAATGCTCTACTACATAATGTTTCACTAATTTTACTCCTTTTAAAGTACGAACTTAAGGCTATATTTCTTGGGCTACATAAATACCACTAAATTAAGCTGACGTTGATTGCGTAAATGACGTCCTGTGGCTTTTATATTCGTGGGTGAAAGGTAAACCAAAAATTTAATGACATAAAAACGTCTAAGTACTTGAAAACATTTCATGACTCCGGTCATTTTTTTATACCACAAGGGTTTAAACCTTTTATCAGTAAATTGAGATACTGACAAAGAAAAGCCATCCAACACAATGTTTATAATGAAATAAACGGTCAGTCCAAACTGAAAAGAATTGCACTTTATCTTCAATAATTCTATCATTCAGTGAGAAAAACAGTTCCATAATTTTACCTCCAAAATGTGCCGTACGACAGTTCTGATACGTGTCTAATAAAATACAACGACGACTCAAATTAAAGCCTGAGGGTGTACTATACAATTTAGCAAAATACACAGTCCTAAATTGCTAGGGAATTCGTCACAGATAAATTTTCAAGAGATACGCAGAGATCCGTCGCTGATAACCTGCTACAGCTCTTCACAGATACACTATCAATAACACCCCAAGTCTCTGCAATTGCTTGAATAGCTTCAATAAATCGATGTAAGCGATGCCCGAGTTACAACCCGAGCAAAATTACCAGGTGCGTCGCAATTTTGCCAGCCACCATTCGTTGATCGCAGCCATACAAAAGAAAAAACTGACGCACTGAAATAGGAGTTACTAGCTTCACACATCAGTGGTAAATTTATCATAGCAAAGTTAAGCGCATAAGTATTTAAAGACAGACAAGATTGTAAGTGAAGTAATTGGGCTCAACGCCTCGTGAATTATACACGGGTTTGCAAGTAGCTACCGATCGACAACTTGAAACAACTTGGAAAAGTCCACTGCAGTAATTATCAGGAAATTTGCGTTGCCACCGAGCTGAGAAAAATGGTCTCAAGTTATTGTTGCTACAGAGCTGAAAAAGATAATCGGAAAGTTTGTGTTGCTACAGAGCTGAGAAAGTTTCTCAGAAAGGTTGTATTGTGTTGTGAGAAATTTACTTCATGTCATCTGCATAAGATGAAGCCGCACACGTAAGGGATGACGTAATTGAAAGCAAATTATCCTCTAGGAACACGTTTACATACCTTTCATACATGCATTTCATTCACTATTTGAAAGTTTTACGATGTATAATAGAATTAAACTCATTTGGGACTGAAAACATATTACAATATTATTTATTAATTAGCAAATAATGATATGCTAAAACTCTTGATGAAATAAAAACAATTGCAGTGCCAAAGATTTTAATTGCTTGAAAGCAATCCCAATAATCTGACACCAGATCCAATAGCTAAACCAATTTCATTATCTATTTGAGCGCTTGAGTTTGGTCAAACGCAGAGCAACTCATCGTAAAAAGCTTCTCATTGCTGACGAGAAAATTTATGATCTTTGCTCCATTCGTTAAATTAGTGTAGAAATTAGCACAAATACATTATGGGCGGACACATCCGGTATGAACAGGTACATAACTTTCGTTAGTTTCAGACCACCTGGCCAGCGCAAGAGAATTATCTCTCATGGAACAGCTACAATAGGCAATGATCTAAACTGATGCAGTGTGCCGACCGTGGTATATTAGGTTGTAGCGAAAGTTTTATCCGTTTTTGAGTTATAATTTTAGGGTATCATAACGTAAATTTAACTTATAAATGATACATATCTGGCCTTATAAATCACTAAAATGATACTTCTTCTTTCAGATTTTGTTCAAATTATTCTAATACATAACTATTGTTGAGCCAAATATACACTCCAATTAAAAAAAAAGACATTTTTGACAGCATGAATTTCAAAATGGTAATAGAGCAATTTGAGCAGCAAGGTCCCTCAAAAAGACTTATGGAAATGATGTGGTGAAAGAAAAGACCTGTAGAAGATGGTTTTCACGTTTCAAAAAGGATGACTTCAGTCTATAGGATGAACCAAGAAAAAGGACGCTCCAAAGGAGTCAATTCTGAGAAAACGCAGGCTGTCATTGATGAAAACCGTACCAGTATAACTAAAGAACTTTCACGATATGTAGTATATATATATATATATATATATATATATATATATATATATATATATATATATATATATATATATGAACCATATGACCATGTATCGTGAAATGATAAAACTTAAACTCCTTGCTCAGTTCTCTAGTTGTATTGGCAGGGTTTTCATAAATGACAGCCTGTAATTCCTCAGCATTGAGCCCTTTGGAGCGTCCTTTTTTGGGTGATCCTTTTTGGTATTTGTCCTAACAGTATGATGATACTACCAAAAGCAGAATCATTGCTATGAAGTCTTTCGATTATCATTGAAAAAAAATCTTTTAGTAGGTTGTCATTTTCCTTCTCAAAACTGGTAAATGTCTTAGTTTGTTTAGTATTTTTTCGCTCAGTAGAATGCCAGATTTTTCTGGTACTTCAATCATTCTCTGCATCATTTTTTCTGTTGATAAACACCGTAAAATTCAGGCTCTGTTGAACCGAGTGGTTGATTGCACTTTACAAGCTCTCCTGTCGTATTCTCAAGTCTTTTTTACTTTATGTTCCCGTATTCAACTCATACTTTAGGCGCACATATTAATTTCTAAAGAATGACTCTTTTGAGCTCCAAGTTTAATATAGAGGTATTGGAGAAGAAGTATCTAAGAAACATTTATGAGCCCCCAGAAGCTGTTTTTAAAGAAATAGACTTATCATAATATCATAAAAAATTTCAACATTTAGAATCAATTCGTGATACTAAACGTTTAATATTCACTTTAAGGTGTGTTGTAGTAATTACTCTGACTCGTTATCTGTCTTGGAGACCGAAATTGTATTTTATTAATGAAAACTCGAATAAAACCCAAATGTCCAGAATTACTTCACGATCATTTGAGAGTCAAGCGTAGAAATGCTATAAATAAAACTTCAAATAGCCGTTTGTTGTTTCCACTTTGCGCTTTGCTGGCCAGAAAAGCAAGATTTTTGGAGCCTGAAGAGAACATTCAATTGTTCGCCGATGAAGCCAATTGGAAGTCTTTAAAGCGATGCTCCTGCAATGATGCCGCGTTAACGAAATCGTGACAAGCTTCGTTCGCTGAAGCTGATCGCTTAAATTTGCTTTTTGTTTCCAACAATCACTCCGGTACGCTTCATTCAGACACAAAAGCGTCTTTTCTATCTGCCAAAGACAGACACTGTACATCAAGACACCGAACTCTGTCTGTACCACGGGTCGACGTCTGGACGTGCTTCTGGCTACAATAGATCTTTGGTCGGTTTCCTCTGAATTCTGAATCCCATTCAAAATAAAGGAAATTATCACTTATAGTTATGGATGGTATTTACTATGGTGAAATTCTGCTAACATGAAATTTTGCATTATCGCTTAAAAAATTTGAAATTTCTCTGCATAAATATTGGAAAATTTTATACTTGACGCTTAAGATTTTTACAGTAACATTCTTTACAAAATAAACTCGCATAGGCTAAACTTAACTTGCATATTTACATTCAGTTTATGAAATCAAATTACTTTTTCTAGAACTGTGTGAGACATGTATGACCGAACTAAGCAAGAAACATGAATTATGGTTACCCGGCACATCTCATTTCGAGTGACTCACCAAAAAAGTACAAAACTTTGGTTCTATATGTTTTATTCAAACGGAAAATATGAATGCATTACGTAAAGGGAAGTATATTTGATCCTATAGCATATTTATCACCACTTGATGAAACAATAATTTTAGTGTAAATAATCATAACACACATAATTTTAAAAACTATGCTTAATGTTACATTCAACACTCTCTTCATAAAATATAACTTCTAATTAATTCATTTGCTCAAAACCCAAGTTCTAAATACATAAGACTAAGCGACTTTCGATAACAAATGTTTCGAATGTATCTATTGTATCATCCCTCGTTTAATGTAAAACTTTTTGAAAAAATGTGACATAAAATGCAATTTCCCACTTTCTCTTTTCTCGGTACCGCTTTGTGTTCATGGGATGCCTAACATGACGTAGATTATTTCATAATTAAATAATCAAATTGACTAAGTGCATATTTTGTTTGAACTTCAAAACCTTGTCTCAATAAGAACTAATTTCAGCTCTCTTTGTTAGCAGTTGTGGAGCACAGGATTTCTTTCTGATCTAGGGAAGATGCCCATGTGCACGGGACGAGTGTAAGCAGTTGTATATTATTTCGTATTCGAGTTTTCATTGTAAGCCAAAGTCATTCAAATTGATTTACATTTCAATTTGTGCCCGAAATAGTTTTCATCGGGTGAATACTACTTCACAGGTAGGAAATACTGATGTAGATAGCCCTTACGTTCTCAACAAAAGTCTGTCCGACATTTTTCACTTTGTCATAGAGTATTAGAGTTAAAGCACATAACTTTACGTTTACACTATATTCACTCTTATAACACAAACAAATTTTTAAACTGCTTCGAAAAATCTTAGCGAACATAGTTTCGCGACTGATGCTCCGATTCAGACCTCAAGATTTAGTCGAAGGCCTTCACAGGAGTTGCACAAGTGTCTGCTCGATGGCGTGGATCGAGTCCTCCTCGCTTTAACACTTAATTATTATGAAGTAAAAACGTGTCGGGAGACAATAGGAGGTGCTCCCGTACAATGGAGGGCAAAGAATAAACTTCCATGACCAAACCCGACCCTTAAAATGCTGAACTTTGAGCGAACGAGTGCGACGCAATTCTGGAGTTGGTTTGCGATTTAGTCAGTGACAGTGTAGTTCGAATTACTCACTCACTCCTAGAAGAAATCTTCTAACCAGTTTTCTGATCAGAATAGTTACACACACAGATGTTTGTTCCTAGTGAGGAATTACTAGTGTCGTTTTCAAACATAAACAACGTAAACAATGAAAACGTGACTGCAGTAGTACAAGTGAAAAAATACCTTATCGTATAAACGCTCTACGATGCAGCCAAACAGTCACAATAAACATTGGATATTAATTTCAGTATTAATAAAACGGGTTTTTATGTTCAAGGAGTGTTTGCAGTTGTAAAATATGCAATGAAAATTTTTGAAGGACCTTTGTAGCTTGAGCTGATCAAATAATGTCAAAAAATGAGAGATGCTTGAAGAAAGTCTATCCACGCAATGAAGACGGAAAGTATTTCAAAATTAAAATTATAAAAATAAATAAGAGTATTTTATTCAACACACTAGTCTCAGAATATTTAAAAAACAATTGATTAAATCGAAATTTTTATGATTCCCTATCCATTTTGTCTGTTAACAAGATATAATGTTTTTTGTGTTTTACATTTCATTGATTACCAATCTGAAAAATTTGATTAAATTCTTACAGCATTAATACCACTATACTACAAAATATGGAATTCCTTATGCAAGTAAATAACTTGTATTCGTTTTTAGATTTTTAGGAAGTTCTTTCTAAAACCTTGTATTCCTCCTTCCTACATGAACATTAGTTGCATTGATTATACGTGTGAGTACGTGAGCTTGACCATAAAACAGTGCGAGTTTGTGTCACAGATCACACGTGCATGAATTTGAGAACTAAAAATCTTGTCAACCTTTTTCTGGAAACGCAAGGTTCTGCAATACAATAATTAAAAGCAATAGATTTGTAAAAAACTATTCGACAATATTAGTGTTACGCAAAATTCATCAAAAATTTTTTTTAAAACTATTAATCGATGTATTGATTGTAATTTTCTCACGGAATATAAATTTCTAGCAACTCATGACTTAAGAATTTTATTCATGAGGAATTTATTCTCGCCTTAACAATTTACGATTAATTTTTGTGAATCAGGGCGCTGTACAACACACACAGAGGTTTGGCGAAGAAAAATGAACAAGCTGAGAATATCACAATTTTTCCCCTTGGCATACCTGAATAGGCATAAATAATACTAAACGTAATGGCTAAACATTTTATTTTGTTTCTTTTTTTCTATTTTCTGCATCAAAATTTTGTTACTAAACTCCTAAAAACCGTATAGAAAAAAATTCAGACCTATTAGGCTTCCAGAGAGGACGAATCGTTGGTGCTCGATTAACTGGAGTATCCATCCATGACGAAAACACCAGAATAATTTAACGCATTGAGGATGACAGTGTCTACCTGAGATAACAGCTTACACAAAACATGGGAAAACACCGTCTGGGAAAAGGAAGACCCAACGTAAATTAAAGGTATCTGACAAAGACCTCAGAAGACTAAAATGAGTTTCGATTAAAAATTGCAATACTTTTGCAGAGAAAAGGACATTAAAACTCTATTTTCACCATAACAGTTCTGCAATGACCACCTTTAACATTTCTTCTAACTGAATCTAATTTCAAGTTACTTAAAAAGAGAATTAATGATTACAAACTGGAACAGTACGAAAATAGTGTCATAACATGTTTGAATACCAATTTTCTTTGTTCTTTACAAACGGCCGTGTTTATGTATGGAGAACAACAGAAGGCTTTGATCAGCACTACGATGATGGCTCCGTGGTGCAGCTTACGGTACATCATGATTTTAGTTGTACCTTTAATTACCCTTGGCGACTGGATCAAGCAACATAAATATCTTTCATACGCAATATTGACGTCCATATAATGACTAGTACATTACTTTTCCACACTACCATATCACGACATAAGAATGAGTTCTGAAAGACCTCCAATAAAGTTATAACTTGATTTGAAGGGCTTTGAATACTATCAAACTTTTTATCAGGGTGCAAGATCAATCGCTGAAGCAATTGACTTATGTTTTAGTAAATGAGAGCGACAGTTCTCAATTGGATATTATTGACACACAGTGCGAATTCATTTATAGATAATTGGCGCTATCGGGCAAGCAAATGATAACGGAGTACCTGATTCATGAGTAAACGTTGTGTCTTTGTTAAATTTTCAGGCTATTTGGAAACTTTCATGCATGGTGTCCAACATTTGCATTGCTGAAGCAGTTGGCTGCAGTTTTAGTAGATCAAAGGAACAATTTCATTTGGATACTATGAACACACAATACGAATGCATTGGTGATATCGGACAAACAAATGGTGGCGAATCACTTTTAATGAGTAAATATTATGCTAATGTCAGGTTATTTTGATTATTCCATGCTTGGTGTCCAACACAATATTTTATAAAACAGCTTAAACCATGATTACAGAGTTTATGCTTTTGAGTTGCTCAGAGTTTGGGTTGTGTCCATGTTAAGCTGATCCGTGCTTCCATCCATTATTTCAAAAATAAGAGATCAGAACCTCGCACTCTGCTCTTTCAACTTCGTCGAAACAACAAATACTATTTCAAATTAGCAACAATATTTGTTTGTGAAGATGTGGCACATGTATGGAGACACAATTTCATATAGATATAAATTGAGAGGAATAAAGACTAATCTCATCCTCATGATACAGTAAACATCAGAAAAGGAACAATTCAATGTTTACCACATTTCTTTGTTACATACATGTTATTTTTATACATGTTGTACATACTGAATATCTGAAATGCAACTGGGGCGAAATATAAAAAAGTGATATGATAAAAAACGTTCAATTACAAAAAACATTTCATTTGCTCCTATGTAATGTCATTGCCCATATCGTATTGGATTTGCTAAAACTTGTTTTTTTAAAGTTTACATGATAAACGAATGTAATAGAATCAGACATCCACAATTTTTAGCAATAACCTCAGATTATCAGGATAATGAATAGACTAATTCCCTTCATAGACAATTTTATCCATGAAAACAATGTTTGAAAGCCAATAAAAGCTAACTAATCCTAAGACTAGCGTGCTAACCACAGTCGGCGCTTAGCCACTGCGTGACTTGAGCTGGACGTGATCATGCCGCTTGGTTAGGACGAGCATGCAAGGAAGAAGCCAGTAGTCGTTCTTTTGAATAAAATGAATTAGTTAAGTGGTGTTTCGGATTTTGCCTGAATGTGGTGTGCTGTTGTTGTTGTTTGTTCAGTGTGTGAAAGTGGTGTGTCAATGCGAGTATTGGAATATTTTTGTAACTAGACAGTTCCCGTGGAAATTCCACGATTTAGATTCTACTAATTTGAAATTATTATAAAAATGAACGTACTAAAGACTTACGACGAATTATTGTATTTTGAATGAATGTCTTTTAATACTGAATACAGAACTACCATTCTGTATCTTATCTAATGACTACTGTACCCAGCCGTCAAAAATGACAGCAGAGATTTTGCGATAATACTCGTACCATCAAAAATGATGGCAAATACTGTTGAAAGATGTTAAATAAAATTACATATAAGAATGCAATGCAATATATTTAGTTTTATATATATTTATAAAGGACAAACGTTTTAACTGAGTATTTCTTTAATGACAACATTCCTAGTGAAAACTAAGACACTTAGTTTTCTACTGCTGCAATTGACTCTGCAATTCGTGTCATATTCGGGTACAATGTACCCGAACCATAGGGCAATACCCCGTCGAACTCGGTATCCACGATACGGACTCGAGTACATAAGGCTCTGGATTTCTCTAATTTTTTTGAAAGTGGTACGAAACATATAAATAAATAAATAAATAAATACATAAATCAATAAATATATAAACACACGACGGTCATTATTAGTATTAGATTAGATAGATAACATGGCCCAGATAGTACCCGTTGAAATTTCTTGGTTTAAAAGTGATGAAATTAAGCCTCTATGAAATAAAATGCATTTTTCAGTTTTACCCGTGGTACCTTCAGAATCAGAATATTTTTTCTTGAATACATACTGAACTTTTATTTTGTATCTTACCTAACGATAACATGGCCGTGTAAGAGGAAGAAGTTAATAACAGAACAAATAGCATGTTTTATAGTGATCTGGTCTAGTGATCCACAATACAATGCTTGTAATACATGCATACCCGTTCTGATTTCAGTTCAATAATTTTTCTTCAGTAATAGATAGGAAGCAATGGGCTGATGGCATGTGTATCACGCCTGCGCGGCACCACCTCAGGTGGCAGGAAGTAATGGGACGGACACACGCAGATACAGAGAGTGAGAGTGAGAGAGAGAGAGATAGGGAGATACATAGTCGATTATATATGTAGATAGCACAGCGTTTTTCAACATTTGATGGCCCATGTACACCATCCTCTCCCAGCGAGTCGCTTAACACTCGTGGATCCCCGCCCTTCAATAAATTAAGTACTCGCAGTTTCTCGGCGTCCGCTCGTTGCCCCTGGTCGAAGTGACCCAGTTTGAGTAACGCTGTAATAAAATATGTGAGAAATTGAAAAATTATTTGTTTCCCAATCTTTTTATGTTATTTATTTAATCAATTGTACTTTATTTGTATATTCAGGTGCCCCAGTGGTTTTTGACTAACGAGTAAAAAGCAGAATCTGAGTTAAACAATGAGTGGGAACATTTAATTGAAACACTGCGACAACTTATATCTCTGCCAATTTTCGGAATATATGTTTCACAATTCATAATATTATGACAAAAAATTCTTTCGGAAGTGTTGCATTTTATGCATCGCTCAATTGCTTACTTTGACCAGAAAATAAGTAAAATTGAGTTCGGGGTTGTATTTAGTCATAAGGCACCTTTTCCAACCAAAACGAATCGTAATACTAATTTTTAACAAAAAAACTGACTTACGCATCGAGCAGAGAGTAGTTGAATTATAATGAACGTTTAATTGATGCCTAAAAGTTGTCTTTGTGGTTCAATTTTCAGACACATATTGCACATGACTCAAATTATCAATTTTGTTTGTTGCCATATTGCAAATGCTGAAAGCAAAAGCAACTCACTTGATGACAACTTTTATTTACACTTTTATTTCAACCTGAGAATATAATTAACCGTAACCCACTGCTTGGTTGTAGACACCCACTGCCAGCAGCCTTACATATAATAGCAGCTGATCTCCATCAGATCAGTGGGCATGTACGTGCGCAGTTTTATTGTAAAATTAAGTTAATTTTCCGCATCACCTGATGGTAGGCTTTTCCGTACGTAGGATCGTAGACCAGGCTTGCCGGGAACTGGTGCCTCGAACTGGAGCTCGTGTGGCCAATGTTACCACGTCTGTGGTAAGCTTTAGGGACCGAGAAAGCTGTTACCACAGACGTGTACGTGTAGTGCCACAAATTAAACGTCACAATAACATAAGCGTTAATTCACGAGTACCGTATGGATGAACGACCTCACTAGTTCGGTTCCATTAAAATTCATGTTTCAGTTTGACAACTTCCACATCATGGTTTTATTACTTACACATTCTGCTAGTTTTTTCACGGCACGCAGTTGCTCGGTTTAGGTCTAACCGTGCGTTTTATCTTTGAGGTACGTGACAAAATCTTTCCTGACCTGAAGTACTGTGTTCACTGAAATACAAATGACTTGATGACTCCAGGCACCTAGAGCTAAAAATTATGTATTGAATATTATTCGGAAAGAGGCAAATGAACATAGGTAGACATTACTTAGCAAACGTTCTAGGGCAACCGACGTACACCCAACGGATGACGAGTTACAGAGTGTTGGTTCCGTCATGAATGTCACGGGGAATTTGTTTCTTTTCTTTGTTATCATTATCCGCATCGACTCAGAACTCTATTACGCTTAAACTTACGAAAAAGGTGATACATATCTGAAAAATTTTAGTGTTTTGAATAACGTCAAACTATCTTTACAGGTGATCATATTGAGTGTTCACGCGACTGCTCCTCCTCAACCTATTGTGGTGCGTGAAGGCTACAAAATTTGGATGAGTTTGTAAGTTTATCGTAAATAATGCAAATGTAAAATATACACATTCATGTTTTTTGTCCGTGAAATGCCTCGACAGAAAAAAATCTTAAGACAATTGTCGCCAATTCGTACAATAATTTTCTTAGCATAACACTCATAACTAATTTTAATTTGAAAGCATTTTATTCTGATTCTAATAACTTCTTGAAGTATCAACATTTATTTTTCGCTCACTTCTCCCTAAAGGAATGAAGAAAATAAAAAGGACAGTTCAGCTGACCTGAAAACCGCAATACATACGACGCCTTTTGCTCTGATTCTGATCCAGATGTCCTTTGAGTGTTCGAGATCGCATGTGCAGTACCCCAACGCTGTTCTTCCTGCATTACTATAGATTACCGTCATTCATTTCCGTTTACTTTCGTAAGCTAATAACCGCATCCCCAAAAACTCACCTGAGTGTTGAATGGATTCATGAACCTTTACGCACAATTATATAAAAACTGGCTCCTGGATGTAGGAAGAGGAAAATTGATTTACTTTTACTTCAGTGTCCTTGCAGGACACAAATTTTACTTCTAAAATTACTTTAGTCCCTTGCATACCGTAGATATCAAGATGGCAGACACATACGCGCACCTTCGATGGATGAAATTGAAAATTTTTGGACACTATCAAAGAGAGACAAAGCAGGTCGTGATCGTGGATAATCGAAACTGGAGCTCAATTCAAATAATGCGACATGATCTTCCAGCGCTGAGCAAATAGCGCCATTGAAACTTTCCTATTGCGTGTAATTAAGTGAGAAAAGCCGTGTCATCTCAGCGTGATAGGTGCTGCATTTTTAGCAGCCTTTTGCTGCAGAAGACCTATTAAATTTCACCCGCTTCTTAGAATACAGTTGGTGACGAAAGTTCGGTCACCCAACTTTGCCGAACTTGGTGTGGAAGCGTACCTGCTATGGGTCGCTATTTATTTTAGCAAGCCACAAATACTCGTAGTGACACAATTTGGAAAGAATACACATGGTCAGATATCGATATCCGGATGGTTAGAAGATGTGAGCATGGTCGTGGCGGGCAGTAATGTAGGGGTGTCATCCCAAAGCCTCGTCATCGTCTTTGGATCGAAGAAAACAAACTTACATCTGCAACAAGACCAAAAAAGTACGGTTCTATCAAAATGCAGAGCAGTTTGGTGAAATTGAAGTGAATAGACTTCAACAATTAGAATTTCTCAATTTACATCTTTTAAACTTATGACTATACACTGTTATGTTATAAGAAATTATAAGTGTTCTGAGTCTGGCTTGAAATTTGATGACGGATTTAAACACATTTCTTGACTCGGTCGTTTCAATTCAGTGAATCTTTAGTTCTAAAAAGTCAATCAATGTCGTGAATTAAAGGTTTGTTCCAGTCAAATATCAACTCAAAAGTCTAATGTAAGAAATACACAATTTACAGGAAGCTGGCACAATTTTTTCGATTATTTTTGTCCACTGACACATGGCATAATGCATTGCAAGGTAATCCTCCTATTTTATAGTTTAAAAAACAATAAAAATGGAAATGTAGTATTGTCCGAAACGTGTATTCTTTTACAACAACTGAAATTTAAAGTTTCTATCAGGTATGAAAGTGGGCTCATATTATTTTTTTATTGTAGACCAGCACATATGATAACAGTTATTATATATACAGGAAAATATACGAATCTACACTTGAAAATCTAGGTTTAATACGCATAAATTAAGGTAACAACTCTAAAGTGATACATGAACGAATAATTCAGGTAGACTATAAACGAGAGTTCCAGTTTCTACCAGCACGTCCTGCAATGGTATTCTTACGGAGACAAGAACAGCCACTTTTGCCAGAGACTGCAAGCGGTGCAATGCATTTTTTGCACACGCGCTTCATTTTTGGGCCGGGCCGAAATGACATCTTAGCACCTTGCCATTTTTGGGCGCCAGCCAAATGACAGCACCGGAGGGTAAAGCGATTTTTTGGCCGCCTTATTACCAGCAGCGACGAAGCATAAGAGAAAATACAGAGAAATTTCAAATCATTTCCGACACTACGTGCTCCTTTCTGGACCAACTTACGTTCTCTATTTTAGTCAGTACAAACCTGACACGGAAATAAACTGGTACACAAAATTTAGTAATCAAATTGATATGTGCTTAAAAATATAAAGAAAACACGTGAAACTTCTCTGTGAAACAACGTAACTCGTGCACAGTTTTATGCAGGCAATTATAATTAGTGACGGTTTCTCGCTTCTTTATACGAATAGCGCACTTACAGTATGGATATTATCATTAAAATTTATGTCCAAATAAAGACCGATAAGTTGTATCGCTTTAGTTCTGAATAGAAAGGGCATAAGAATGAACGTCCCAAAAATCAAATCTTTAATCTGCCTGAAGTTTTAAATATTCTTGAAGATTGAGGTCTCCCAGCCTCGTTCCTCTATGTCTGTGCTAACTGTTATTATACGCTGGGTTTGAACATTAACTTCATGTTCCACTGCTGCACCTCGCTGCAGCTGGTGAAACGAAAAGATGAAACAAAAAGTTCATATCAGAAAACTTCAGGTATACAGGAAGTCTTACCAAGACACAAACCCTACGTATGTGTGTTTAACGTACGTAGATAATAAAAGTTTGCTACGTTTTGGTCTGCGCTGTTAACACAGTCATGAAAACCCATCAAAAACTTAACCAAAGGAACCAGAGTTCTTCAAAAAGATCGTTTGATCGTCTAAGCCCTGGATATTCTGAAACATTACATTTTTATTAATCTTTTACTTCGCAAATTTGTGGAGTAGAATTTCATATCAACAGAAACAAATTTTGCTTCATTACTACTGAATATTTATTGCATAGTTATGAGGTTTGCATGGAGCTAGGAGCCAGGCTGCTGAAGCAGCATTACTGGGATATTCAGTATAGCTGCGTACGCTGCGAAAACTTCAGTAAGCAGTATAGACTTGGGCACGTATGAGGCCGCGGTCGAAAGCCCCGCCGAAGTCAGACTTCAGTTCCAACAGACAGCATCAGTTTATCTAATTACATAAAAAATTCTCTTCCGTCAGACACGATTGATAAACGTTTTTCATTTTAAGATATTTCTGAAGAAAGGAAAACCAGGAGACAAGGAGCATGTCATAATGTTTAGATACTCTGAGCATCATGACAACGTCACGAAAAAATATCATTGTTCGTTAAAGAATTAGCGAGTTCCCTTTCAGTTGCGCATTGTATATTTTTACCACAGGATTAGACAAAAATCAAATATTTTATGTCTATAATAATCGAAAGTCTTCGTTTAACCTACTCATATTATCAGCCACTGTTACGGTCAAAGAATTATACTGAAACACTGCTGCTTAGAATGCTGTACAAACTGCTTATGTCAACAACGTTCACGATGATCGTGACTAGAAGGAGGAAACTCAGGATGTCATTGAGGTTGGGCGTAAGCTTGTAATGAAAAATCACTCTATACAGCATAAAATTATGATATCAGGACTTTAAGTACGATGTTAGAGTGATCTATACAAGTAGGTAGTAGTAGTAGTTACCACTACATCCAGAACTGCCAGACCGCCAAATGAGATCACGCAGGCTACGGCGGTTGCTTCGTGCGGCATGCGCAGCCACTCTAGTTTCAAATTACAATCATTATTTCCAAGTGGCAACCTAACCATAATGGCATCTATATTTTTATATCACAACTCGTTCAAAATCATTCTCATAACTATATAATGTTCAATTTAGTGGTTTCCTGGATTTTTTTCATCATTTACAGCTGCAAACAAAGGGTACTACGACTGAAATGTACTAATATCGAAAATATGTATCAATGTAAACTACATCTACATGCATGCCAGCGTGACTCGATTGTTAAAAGATCAACTTCATTTGTTGTCAATCGATACAGCCCCATATTGCTTCGTTGAGTCATTTAACAGTTTAAGCATTATAAACCACACATGTCTTTAGTAAATACTTCACAGCCACGCGCTCAAAAAAGGTGAGCAAAAACGTTTATCCAACATCATCATGAATGCGCAAAGAGGTTTGAGCTCGATAATATCATATCATCCAACAGGTGTTACTTAAGGTGACCAAAATTGTAAAATAACAAACTTTCAGTTTCCTACTGCATTCATACTCTTTAGACGGGATTTACAAAATAATTCCCTAAGATCCTTTGAATAACATCATACATTTCAAATTCTCAAAATCTAGGTTAAAAATAAGGTTACAACCATTGACATGTAATATCGGTTCTCATCCTGCATGTGTCTTCGCTAAAATTCTCATTGACTGAAGGCCTTACCGATTTTTGTTGATAACATAGTTCTTATGATCGAACAAATTAAGGACTAATTCCTTCTGCCTTGATGATACGCTATAAGACATAGAAATCAATCGAAGTGAATTGAGAAATGTTCGTCAGTCCTTCATTTTTTGAAAAGGTGAAAGGTTTCAAAAATTAAAAACGTTTATGAATCTCAGTTTACTTCACTAACGCATCTTAACGAAGTATGAAAATGGCACATAGCTTTACAAAATTACTGATGAAAACTACAGGTTTGAAAATTTGAACTATTTGGAATGAAAACTATGATAGTAAGTACTCGAACGAATAGACTACAATTAACTTCGTTTGCCTATTCTGTTCATTGCTATAATGAAAGGCACCGTCTTGACTTAGAAGGTGAGTCAGCTAATGGCAAACAATCCAGCACACGATCACAAACACAAATTTAAATATGAGGCACTTTGATGTTTCATTTGAAATCCGAACGCATCGAAAAACAGAAAGGGAGTAATTGAATGATATATGGCTGTAAAATAACTACCAGCAACACGACTTATCTAGATAAAACTCTGAAAATGCATTCGTATGAACGTGATAGGTCTGATCTACATACCTGTTCACACCGCAGTAGAAACCTGCGATAAGATTTTAGTGTAGAGGCTCGATAACTTCGAAATTACTTGTTCTCTGTGCCTCACCAGGAGAGTAAGCATATACCGTTTGACATATATTACGATGTTATCGAACTCGAGCTCACTGCTTATTTGTCCCTGTTTCATCGACACGTTATACAACATTGTTCAAAAATGTATAGTCGTAGAAAGTACAGGAGGTCCCTTGCTTGAAAGCAACGGTCAGCAATTCTAAAGCAATTATTTTAACATATGCATGAATTATCCAAGACATAATCAGGCGCCCTTATTTTCGATGACAATCTGACAATCATGAGGTGATTAGCGATAAATTATGCAGATTTACGCGAGTCATCGGTCAAAATCTGTCTTGCTCGCAAACATCTGGCACTTCTAAGAATGTATGAAATCTTATTGACTTTGTTCTTCTCGTTACTGCATGCCACATCCCAATAAAAGTCCTTCATTTAATTCTTACCACACCGCTTACTCAATGCCCTTGAACTCATTTCCAGTCACTATCCTGTAGATCCTGAACCTGAGAACCTGGACCACATGTTCAACTGTTCTTTTCAGATTTGTGAATTAAGAGTTGAAGTTCTGGTTCAGTAACTCAAATGAATTATTACTTTCAAAATCAGGCGATAAGATGAGCTAATCGCAATTGGGCTAGCGTAAAAAATATTGATTGCAAACTTCGTCGAAGTCGGTTTTCAAATACGAGTCATTTCTTACGTCATAATTTTATTCCATTTGTAAACATCAGAGTGATACTATTGATAAAACTCTCGTTCAGTCCCCGTACAGGTAACGAAATTACTTGTTCTTTGTGCCTCACCAGTCGAGTTATGAATATATCACTGTCAGAGACAAAATATCAGTAAATGACAGCGTTCGAATGGCATTAAATCAAATTTCAGAAAAACTTTCGTACGCTAATATTTAACGATGAACGAAATAAATTATTTTTTACTTCTGGAAAATATATGTTTTTTCGTATCATGATAAACGCGGATTCGAATTAAGCACATGAAATTTGGCACAGTAGAAAGGTTCTTGCACCTTAATACTCATTACTGCTCATTAAGAAACTAAACATTGCATCCTTAGGCACTTTATACAAAGAACATCTAAGAATCCTCACCTTTTAAACACGGTCGAGGCAGTTCCGAGCTAAGACGGTGTTCAAAAGACTTCTAATAGGCAGTACATCTTCTACGTGACAACCCGACGAGTGAGCCATAATAAAGACTTCAAGCATTCTTAAGTATTCTTAACATCCGCTGAGCTCCAGACAAACTAAATTATTTCGAATAAAAACAAAGCACGTTCGCATTACCGTTCGCTTATTAGGAACACTTACTAAAATGAGAGAGTCCGTAATAAGAGCGAGGAAGTGAGTGCTTTATGTCATGCATGGATGAGAAGGATTGTACTCGACGTATGCTGCTAAAAGCTCTCGTAAGGATACAATCATGACACTTTCTTGTAGCATCCATGATAGACTAATTCGCAAAGTGTACACAGTTTTGAAAAAATGACGTCAAAAAAGACTGAAGGTATCTCAGTAGTTCCTCGACTTGATGAGAATACACACGCTAGCTCGTACCTAAAGAACCGTCCTTAGGTAGCACATTCAATAGGTTACACAGCCCTTCATTAGCACATGACGCTAACGCCTGTCATAATTCGCAACGAGTTTGCAGTAAACAAAGGTGCCAGTGCAAGAGCGCGAAAGGTATTGTAATCAGGGCGTATTAAGCTCGTATTAAACGCCTATGAGTACCGACTATAGAAATTAGGCAACAATTCTGCACAACTATCGACCGGAAACGTGAACCGCTCAGCGATATGTTTATTAGTGGCACATCCGCCAGCAGGAGCGTAAGCTGAGATGGAGATGGCGCTTTGTATTGGGGCCGGTGAAACACCGATGAAAAATGATATGCGCATGCAAATGGGTTTATACCAATAAAGGAAGTGAAGCTACAAATCCATAAAAGTGCGCACCAAGAAACTTTACACTGGACTGCAACAGTGTGGCAAAACGCCCCACATTTTTTTAAATTTCTCATACTTAGAGCAATTAGAGAAAATGACGAATTAAAAGAAAGAGCTGAATAAGCAAACAAACATGCAACTATATAGAGCTAGATGTTACTAAATAAAATCACACAACAGCTGTGTGCATTCGGGAACAAAGAAAATTGCTTGTATCCATAAACTTTATAGTTTTTTTCAAGACTGGCTGCTTCATCAAAGCGAGAACACTCAGAAGAAAGCGAATAGGGTTCAATATTTTATTAGTATCGTCAATCGATGTGTACTTGTATGTATGATTTTTCGGCCATGTTCTATTTGATTTTACTACGAACATATCAAGTGGCATAATATAACTCGTTAAACACCACCAGAATATTGCTGTCAAATTCCTTATCCAACGATCGATTAGGAATTACTCAGAGTTATTAAAATTCTTGGAGACTTTGTTTGGACGGAATTTGATTATCCTTACGCTCAAGATCAGACCACTGTTTTTGAGACACCACAGATACGTTATCTCACGAATACAGCAGTTAATTTGAGCCAGTGAGTCAAGAATGACCAGGATGGTATACGATACACAGTTTTTCTTACCCTAAACCCTCGATTATTATCGCAATAATTACTGGTTTATCAGGAGAAACGCGCAAAGTATAACGATTAGAGCCCGTCGTCGTCAGTCATTGCGTGTCAGAGACTATCGACAGTAGCAGATAAGGGTGCAAGTAACTTTAATTCGTGGCAAAGAGCGCTTCTAATGAATATAACTATGAATATCCTGCACCCTTGCGTGTTGTCCCCGCCAGCGCCACGGAATGGAGAGCGTGCACGCACCCCCACACTGCGGGGTGGTGCCAGAAACGAGCCACAAAAGAGGGAACACGTGAATTATGTAAGAATTATGAATCATTCGAGTTAGTACACGGTAATGTAGGACATCAGAGATATGAATTACTTCCGTTTGGTATCCGCTGTTCCCATAAGCGTTACTGTTGTGCGACGCATTGTGGTGTGGATTGTGTGTCTGGCGTCCATGTCAATGTGTTTTTTGCGTGTCGTAGACTTTGCTCGATCAAATTTGCATCGGCCAATGAAAATGCTAAACAGTACTCGTTGTAAAATGAATGCATGTTCTACACTGACTTGAAAAAGGTTATGAGGATGGGGAAATATACATGTTTGACACGCAGATGTATTTTTATTTAGTTAGTGAATTCAATTTTCACTATTCACGTATATAATTCCATACTTATTATGTTTATGTGGAAATTCGTTATTACTCATTAATTTTTTTCTGAGCAGTAATGATCGTGAACGCTTTAGGAGAACATAAAGTTGACATGGATAACTGTTCCCAGTTGAGCATCAGCATATGAGGTAATACAGGGTGCAGCAACATAACTTATTTTTTCAAAAGAGGTTCCTTTCAAAAAAAGGAAGTTATGTTGCCACACCCTTGATGTTGATGTCATTGCAAACACTGCACAATAATAGTGAGCAAAATTTCGACTCAAATTATTTGATAACTTAATTAGCACGAATTAATACGTGATACGCTTGTACAATTAGACATATGTTCCAAATGGTCGGAAACAGTTGATGCACAGTTGGGGAAACATTCCGACGTCAGTGATTTGGAAAACATCAGCGAAATTAATTTTTTATCGCTGTTTTTTGTACTTTTTTACAATATGACGTGTAATGTTGAAAGTACAATGTATGAGTTAAATTTTCAGGCTTTTGTCCCTTCTGCACCAACTGTTAACGACCAATGTTAGAAGTTGTGTGCACTAATTCTTTTCGATTAGAGGGAATATTAATTCAATCGAATAACTCTTAACGCTTTATTGTTTATGTGGTGGACTCGTTTCACTGCATAAACAATAAGGATGTCGGAATTAGGTTTGTCAATAATTTCTAAACCAAAATAAAAGGCATGACTGATGAGGGGTGTCTCGAAGACAGGAATTCTTTCTTCTTGCGTATGATAACAAATTTCTTAAGCCAACACGCCACCAAAATTAATCGTTTTTGAGCATAGCTCATTAACAATATTTTTTGTGAGAAAATACGACACTTAGCGCAGATATGAAGAAAATTTTTTAGTCCTTTTAAGTTTCTTAATTCAGTTCACACATTAAGGTTCTTAATTCAGTTCATATATTAAGATTCTTAATTCAAGTCATAGATTACATTCTTAATTCAATTAGTACATTTAGATTGTTAATTCAGTTCACACATGAAGGTTCTTAATTCAGTTCATTAATAAAGATTCTTAATTCAGCTTATACATTAAAATAAACTTTAAGTTCTCGCAACTGACAGCTCAATTTTACTCGATTCATTCCGGTAGGTCAAAGTCAAAGCCAGGAGGGCGTGGTTTGGACCCTGGACGTGCACGTGGGGTTTTTATATTTTCTTTTATAGCCGCAGTAAAATTCTTTCTTGGAGAGTAGGATGAAGAATTATGAGCTTCTCGAAACATGTCAACTCGAAACTACTTTCCCCAGTGCTCCGAAATAATCAACGGAAACCAGCGACTAATCGTTAACCCTGCTGGACATTACTGTCAACTTGGATCATCCTCGTACTCTCAAAGAGGCAAGTAAACTGTTAACTGTTCGGGAAAAATGGCCACTAAAAGTTGGTTCAGATAGAGTAAATTATTGTTTTTCATTAAGTTTAGTCACCCATCGGTTTTCGTTTCGGTGGATGCGATGGTTTGTAATGACATTGAATTGTAATCTTGTTACCAATATCAAGACTGTCTCTGGCAGTGTGAAAGCGTGTAATTGCTTCATTGTCATCCTCCCCCACAACACAGTCGTAAATGCTAAAAATCGTTAAACAAATACAAAGTGTGCAATTTTAATAGCAGTAAACAACTTTAAGCTGTGAAACAATGCCATCACTATAGTTACATCAGAAAAAGAGTGGGTTACATTATGAATAACTCCTCTTAATGATCTCAAATGATCCATAAATATATGGGATAGTAAGTTTTAATTACTTCATATCCAAGAAGCGTATGTAACAATGGCAATGGTATTTGTTTTCATGAGACCGTAACGCTCTATAAACATCTGGTCTTTATCAGCCTCTTCTAAATAAATCCTCCCCGTTAAACAATTGACTAATATTTCCTATCCGAATGAAATAATGTCAGGGTTGCAGAAGTTTCCAAACTATATCGCAATTCTTTCAAGCCGTCAACGAATGCAGTATTATTCTACAATTTCATAAGAGTTATTCGAACAAATATGTGGCGATGACGGTACATGAAATCAACGCGTTACATAGATCATGTCAACGGATAAAACACTGTACATACACTCTGGGTGTCCGCACCTATACGCAGTACACGTAAAGTGTTTCCGATTGATAAGCATGTCAGAATAGCTCTTGCGTATTTGAGATGAAGATATAAACCATAAGTTCGTAATTTCTTAGTTTTGGCCTTCTTGTAACGCGTGGGTTTTCGTTTGTGACACATAAGTAGGTGACCTCATTTTCAGATATAATAATTGGCAGCAATGTTATTCTAAGCTGTACTACTGAAATTGCAGCAGAGTTGTATTTCAGGTACTCACTAAAACTATAGTGACTATTTATTTCAAGTTCATTCACTAAAACAGGAGAAATTTTTTATTCGATTTACTCAGCATTGTAGTAATGTTATACAGTTTCTCCAACATGGTCAAGTTTTTTCACTATAAAAGTTCACATTACGTACAATAAGATCAAAAAGCTTAGTTCACGGAAGCCAATGGATCAGCAAACGTTTAAGCAGCAGGTTTAACCTCTATGTTTATACTCGGCGTCCAACTCAATCCGTCATTCTAGAGGAGTTGGCTCAGCAGTCTATCATTCTCAGGCTACCTGTCTTTATTGGATTACAGCCCAGGGACTGACGTAACGGATCGACCGAATTAGCAATGGCTGGAGCACGCAAGCCTGGACGATTGGACAGACGAGATCAGTGGCAGCTTATAATAGCAACGAGTCGTCGAATTACAGGCTCTACCACTGAATAAACAACACTATAGTGAGCGTGACTTCCGAGTAGCTGAGGCTTTGCTATGACAGATTTACAGAAAGATTGAGCGATGATGAATTGTTACTCGGAGGGTTGCAGAATTTCCACATTTATTGGCAAAAACGGTACACATTTCAATTATAATCCCAGCATCTACATCATAAAATCTGAGAGAGCAGCACAGAGAGAACTAATTTAAGTCGTTCTTAGTTACCAAATTCTCGCAAAGGGAACTGCAGCACTATGATATTTTATTACTAATTTACCCACATCATTATTAAGCGTGTAATATTTTGGAAATCTTCCAATGCTCAAAGACAGAAAATTGAGTAGAGTAAGTGCCTCGGGAAAATGAATAGTTGAGAAATGAATATCTCTTTAATGAATATCTTAAATGAATGAAATGAAATATGAAACAGAAACGAATATCTTGAATAACTATATATTGAAATTCAGAAGCACTCGGAACTATGAAAGGGTTGCTGTTTATTTGTTGCAAACTTACCAGCCGAAAACTGTGTTACTCGTAGATTGAAATTATTATTTCAATGATAATGTACTACTTGAATAATTTTGTTACGTAGAACTAGTAATTTATTCAAACTTTGAAAAATTAACTCATTTTTATTACTGTAACATTTAGGATAATTTCTCATTTCTGAAACGACTACTTGTTAGCCTGTAAAAAATTACAATACGCAGACATAAATTTCATGGCTGATTGTGTTAACAGAGTGCCGTAAGGTCACTGAATTTGAAATCCAATGGTTATTTTGCTCCATGATCTATAAATTCATTAAAAACTAATGAAGTTGACACTCCTGTTTTATTTTTGTATTAAACAATAATGAGACATGCATTCCCTCTTCAAATGAATTCAAAGAAGCATTTAGCCGTGAAAATGCTACTGTTCTCGAGCGTTTATATTCGGATGCGAGAGTTGGGTTTGATTGACGCTGGTGTATGGCAGTTATTTTGCCGAAAAATAAACGTGTGTTACTGACTATCAAATGCAGGGTCCATAATTTCTCGAGCAAACTTTGATCCTGAAATTGAAAACCCTACGAGAAAATGCACGATTCCATTCAGAAGCAACACTCTAATTTCGAACAAGGCTGGTTTTTATGCAAATTGCCTAATTTCGTAGTTTCATTTCAAACCCAAGCAACATTTAGTTTTTCACATACTAGTTATTATTCTGTCTTTTGCGAAATAACAAGCAATAATACTGATTATTACTACAGGAATTCCGCGGTTCTATCAACACGTCAGAAACTTGCATATGCAAGACTTCATTATGAAGTTCTTTGATCTTTTCCAGGACTGGTGTGTGCGCAGTTACATGCTAAGCTGAGAGTTTTAGTGCTCAATTCAATACTATTGAAGCAAAGAACATAACAGTTGTTGTTCGATGAGTTTGGCCTAAATTTGCGTTTGAATCAATTTCGATATCACTCGGAATTGATTTGTGAAAATTCTGAATATTTGTTGATGAAATATTCTTCTTTTCTTTGACAAAAAAATCAATCAATTGTTTGAGCAACGACGTAAATAGAAATTGACTTTTTAGTCTTCTCCTACACTCCCCATAATGGCAAACTAAGGTTACGATCATCCGATTGCATTAGAGAGGAATATTGCATGAGGATGCATCGATGTTCCTCGAAAATAAATTTTAGCTTTTTATTATGACTACGTGTACATAATCTTCTTTGATTGTGGTACGTAGTGCACAACAGGTGAATGTTGGACGTTTTAAAAACTTCACCTCTGAGCATCTCGAGGTAGCTATCACCTGCAGACCAGTAATTGACCATCGTATCAGATGCAGTGTAATTTCATGATGTTGCCACTCAAGCCATCAGGGAGCCAATTAAGTTGACTGTTAAGAGTATTCACTCCTAGTTTTGGGTTTTCCTTGGTCTTTTTCAAGCACAATACGTCTGTTTGAATGAGAAAAAAGAGAACTGTCGTATTTTTATAATCTTCAATTGCCTAAGATTTGTGGTCAATCCATCCTCTCTTTCGCTGCTTAGCTTCAGAATAAGTTATGGTTTTCAAAATTGCAACTATTTTCATTAATATCAGCTTATTAGGCTTTAGTAACTGTGCGTACCGAAATCGTATGTTGGTTAGTGCTGAGTCCTACTGTCAGCTCCTACGTGGTAGCCTTGTAATATTCACTCACTATCCGCTGCAGTGTTCAGCGGTCATTGTCCTTTAACTGTAATTTGCATCTAATATTTCTGTCCGACGATGATGATGTTTGAACATGTTTTTTCCAGCTGTCATTCGCGATTTGTCCTTCGCGATTTGTTAAATAATTTGGCTGTTTTCGTAGTAAATGCGTCTGCTTATTGGGTATTAACGATTTGTTTCCATATTTTTTCGTCTGATTATAGTGCTTCAGTAAAATTTTTGATATAGTTAATTACAGGGGGAAAGGGGGAAAGGATCCAAAAACCAAGTGATTAGCATAAATCTCTGTCCGGCGAAATCTTCAAGCTAGCGCTGAAAGTTTCAATGTTCACGTATCTCTAATTGAGAAGATCGTGAGCAAAAGGGCTGAAAAGATCCTCCGTCTCTATGAACCTACGTTTTTATAAATGGGCTATTTTTTTAACGAAGGATAAATACCTGAGCATACAAATCAATTAATAATAAATGTCGCTAAATATTCATTTGCCTTACCACTAAAAGTTTGAATAGAATAGAATAGAATAGAATGAGGCTATAGGAACGAACCTTCTGGCCCATTCTTGGGTCGGATAATTACTTCGATAATTATTCGGTTGCTTTACCCAAGTCCCATGCCGTATTTCTAGCCGCGTCAACCATGTCGGCAGCGGGATTCGAACCCGGGTCTTCCCGTTCGAAAGCAGATTCGCTCACCAGTCGACCAAGCTGGTGATAGTCGACCAAGCTGGTGATGAAGTCGATCAAGCTGGTTGAAGTATCGGCTCAGCAACTAATGATCGTGCCTTAAAAGTTCAGCCATTATTTCCGCGGCTGTGCTTCACATAAACTGTTACTGTTATTCCTCGAGCAAATTTCATGTTCGTTTTAAGGTCTATTTTGAAGTGCGAATGCCGTGAGCTAGTTACTGCTGCGATGAAATATCCCAGCTCTTAGTGACGGATGCCAGTCCATCCATCTTCTGCCTTAACACTAACTGATTGGCAAGCATATTGTTTAAAGTACGTCTTTAAGACATTAGTAAGGGCAGCTAGACTCTCATTAAGCACACGACTTTAAATGAGCAGCGAATGTGAAGAGTTCGATACCAAAACCTTGAGATCCAATGTATACTCTGTTCTCATTTGCTGAATAGCTCGAACTCACTTATTCCCTTATTATCATCCTTATCTAAAGCACCTACCTATAACAGATGTCACTGTCAAATCGTTTAATTATTCTGCTCTAGACGTGTTCTTTGTGGTATACTGTGAAGATTAGAAAAACACGCTCACAAGTGTGCATACTCTGTATGAGTACAGTGGGTACTAACCTCAGCTGTGTATACTTTTTTATATAGAAACTAACTATGAGTCGTTTTCGAATGAAAAATGACTGAACCTTAACCGATACAACTATTCCCTGAAATATTTACTGGCGAGGCCCATTTTCAATGTCGTTTCAGTAATGGTAATATTTATTTACATCGTTTTGAACATGTGCACTGAAAATACTATTTTCGTCTTCTCACATATTTTTCAACTGTTTATATTTATGAATTCAAAACCGAGCCTGATGAACACCCCTCAATGACATAAAAATGTCTTTTTCTGCACTTTGATTTGCAACATGGCTCTAGTGCAGCACCGGGAGAAACCATGGTTAAGCTTTAAACGCAATGAAGAAATGTAATAGTTGTTCATCAATCTGAGTAAAATATTGAATCATTTTGAAAACAGAGCATCAAACTCCGAATAAAATATGAACTGAATTGACTGCTTAAAACTGAGAAATCTCAGTTGAATGATTCTAAATTAACGAAAAGAATACAATTTTTGATAGTAAAATAGAAGAATTCATTATAAAATTGTCGTAACAGGGCTAATATAAGAAGACACAGTGAATTACAGTAGAAAAACTGTGCACCTAACGGGCGTATTCTTCCAATTCTTTCCCCCCTGGAAGCGTGCCCGAATGCAGTTAGTCTTTGAAAGAGGTCGAATGCTTTAACGTTTCCCGTTAGAAAAACGCAGGTTGAATTGAGTTAAGTGTGTGTATCGGGTTGGTAGTTCTAACTCAATGAGTTCACGCAATTTTAAAGAGAAAATTCAAGCTAGCTGAAGTGATGTAAAATCATGAAAAAATTAAAGTTTCAAAATGAAGAAATAAAGTTCAAAATAGTTGTGTGCAGATCATCTGTAGTGCGTCTACGTTATTCTTCAACATTCATACTTACAATCGAGTATGAGGGCTTTCAAAGTAGTAAACGATGATTTTACTACCAGCAACCACACGAAAATCATCTCTTAAGAAAATCATCTCCTCTTGCTAGAGGCAACAGAACACTCTTTTCAAGTCAAACATAATGTTGTTTAATTATGATACAGGAAGCTTCATAAACAGTCTAGTATCCTCTGAAGATTTTTGCGGTCCATAATTAAGAGGAAAAAGCAAGTAATTGAGAACAGGAGCTTCTAACAAAATAACCCCCAGTGCTTGTTCTGAAGTGAAGAAAATTGGTGTAAAGAATCGCAAAAGGACAAAATTGTCAGAAAATGTCAATTGGTGTCCTCATCAATGAGCACCACGCTTCGAGAGATAGGCTCTGGACAAAAGGCGAGGTAAGTTATCAACACAAATTTCATAACAAAGTTTATGTTAACGAATTTTGTCAATTAACATATTGTTAATGTTCGTCGATTTTGGTAATGACGAACACTTGCTTCAGAAACGTAAATGTGGAAAGATAATTATTTCACAAAGCTCTGTGGTTAAATGAAACTAAGCTGAAATGTTTAAAAATTATTATAACGATATGAACAAATATTATAGCAAACATGGCGTGGGTAGAATTTTGATTTTGTGTCAATTTCTGTGAGCTAACACGATTGACCTTCACATCAGAAAAGAAGCGATGGACTTTTAAATACGCAACGAAATTTAAGAAAATCATCTTTGTAATTGGCTCAATAGACTCAGATGGGAAGACTTGGGGTGTTTTAACAAAATTATCAAGTGCTACAAACGCAAAAGCGATCTGTTGCTCAACTCACTTCAAATCAAAGATTTTGAGAAGCCTGCTTCTGAACTGACACTCCGTAAGGAGTTAAAAATTATTTATGAAAAATCGTAGCCTTCATTTATTGGAAATTTTAAGAGTGTTAATATTGAAAAATTATTTACTATGGTGCTCAACAACTTTATTTCACCGTCCAAGCGGCGTTTAGAAAATGTGATGATCATCGAGTACGAGTTGCTGAACTCTAGCAAAAAATTTTTAACGTTTTGAGTTACTATTTATCATTATTGATCAGTTTCGTGGAATGTTCATGTTAACCTTATTTGCTTGAAATTGGCCGGGGGTTGATTTTTCAAAATGTGAAAATTTCCTAATCTATAATTTTAGTGAACATGACAAATACTTATTTCACCCTATGTGAAATTATTGAAAGATTCCTTGCTGAAGGAGGTTTCCTGGGAATACCTTTCAGTCACCCCAACTACTTCATTCTATCCTTGTTGAGACATCTCGGAAGTTGACGTTAATTTTGAACGAGTAAACACCACAATTTCTTACAATGTTTTAAATGACGCGATTACAGTGGAACTTTTGTCGAAATCATTTCAAAAATGAATAGAATACTACTGCACGATTTGATGTGCAATTTTTAGATGCTGATTAACTTCTTTTTGCACAACCAGGATGGGCACAAGATAGCTAACTTCAAGCAGCCTGTAGAATTGATAAGGTCGAATACATGGAAGTATATTTCGTGAATAGTTCGTGAACATTACCGATCATGGAAACACATGAGGATCAGTTTCGTTGACTTTTGTTTGATGTTGACACAAGTGGCGCATGTACATCACCTTGCACAACAAAATGCTGTCAGAACGCGAGATTAGCTCCACCAACAGCACTCCATGCATTCATGGCTAACACATGCAACCAGCATGAAAGTAATTTCTACAAGTCATTTCTTTTAAATTATTCTAAGCGTAAGGGGAAAACTTTCAGCGTCTTAAACTCAGTTCAAACATGAAGAAGTTAAATTAAATGACGAAGTGCTAAGCTTGGAATGAATAATAAAAAATAATTTCGTTAAAGCTGAATAAGTTTCTCTGATAGGTTAAACTGTTTGAAATCATTTTTTAAGAAATTTTCAAAGGTTGGTTGGAGTTCAGTTTTTACTTTAAAGATTCTCAACAACTACTATACATCAAAATCATACTTAACAAGAAATCAACATTTTGTTGTTAATATGTTGCTCGAATGACAAACATTTTCCTCTAACATGATGTGAACATTATAATTTCACTTACGTACGCTGGATATGAGTCATGTATGCATGCGTGCCGCTTGTTATGCATGCATGCGTGCCGCTTGTTATACATGCATGCGTGCCGCTTGTTATACATGCATACGTGCCGCTTGTTATACATGCATGCGTGCCGCTTGTTATGCATGCATGCGTGCCGCTTGTTATACATGCATGCGTGCCGCTTGTTATACATGCATGCGTGCCGCTTGTTATGCATGCATGCGTGCCGCCTGTTATGCATGCATGAGTGCCGCTTGTTATGCATGCATGCGTGCCGCTTGTTACATGTCAGTAAATGACTTTTATGCAGTTAATGTCTAATGTGCAGTATGCATTCTTCATGTAGTAAACATCTCGCACGCAATTAACACATTATATGCAGTAGAGATTTATAAAGATTTTAATTGCATCAACTGTCATGAAGTATACGTATGTAGTGCGTATCTAAATTTGAGTAAAAGCAGTTGTTCTTATAATAATTCACTCTTTAATTCATGTTCGACTAATAGTGCAGTTCGATACAAACACTATTTTTTTAGGAAAAAATGTTGTGTTTTTTAATATACGTTGTTAGCATTGCAAATAGACCTTTTAGATAGTCGATAATTCATCAAACATTAAAAAAACGTCTAACATGCACAAACATATTTTTATGTAATGATTCAAGTAAAGTTATGTTAGACTATTAGCTTGTGTCCTACTGTATTTCTGTTCAGTTAGTTCTTGAAGGAATGTTACCGAAATTCCATATAGCTTAAGCATACATACCGTTTCATTAGCGAGCAATTTCATTGGCACAATGACTTCCACAACGATCGAAGAAAACGGTGGAACACGTTAAAGGGTTCATCTTCACTGGCAATGTGGCATAAACATAAAACACTGCCATAATCATCAATAAAATTCAAATTTTCAGCTCGATCGGATTTTCAGCTCTCTAATCTCGAGTTATCTTTAGTAGCATTACTACGAATGGCATCGTGCAGAGCAATTCTTGACGCGCGTAGGAAGACTCAAGTTTCAGCGGAAAACAACTTCAGCGTTTGAAGTAATGATCAAGAATCACAACGTCTGTTTCTTATCTCATGAAATCAAGTGCCATTAGAATGCATTCTTTTTCGCAGACTAGTGCAGTTATTCTCAAATTATAGCGTATATGTTATGATATACTACTGATCGGTTCTGAATCCGAGTTCAATGAAAGACTGTTAGAACGAGAGCAATGTGACAGAAAGGTTTTTTGACCGCACTGACTTAAGGAAATAACTTTAAAAATTATTCATCATATATTTTTTCTGAATCCTAAGATGTGGATAAAATTCTACTTATTTTTGATACAAATACATATCGACCTAAAACTAAGAACGCGAAAATAAAAATGGCTTAAGTTAACAAAATAATGTTGCCCTCGTATTAAGTGATCCTTGTTATCAGACGAGTAAGATCGTCGTTCACTAAATCATCCTTGAAGAACACGGCACATGAGTCAGCATTCTTGTGTTTCCGGCGAGCTAAGCACTTTGTCTTGAGGTGCGAGAGTCCTGATGATCTTCATCTCTGATTTGAATTACGTACTTTTGTCTGTCTGTGTACGCGAAAATGAGCAACCACGAAGAGAAATATGTGGGGAGCAACGAGCTTACTCATGCGGTCAGCCTCCAAATTCAGTCTGATGACTGCATTCTGAAATTTTCAGACCAAGTTTTTCCATCGACCGTAACGTAATCTTAAACATAACGCATAACTTGGCTCAAACTTCAGCCTTCAACTCAAATTTAATTTGCTTCAAAGCAAAAATATTTCTCTTATTTAATAGCACTCAAGTCCTGCAAAGACACAATATTACATTCCCGACACCAATGAACACGATTGAGTTTGTTCAAATTTGTGAAATTACCTAGATTTATGCTCTTTTGAGCCGCCAGTCAATGTTTTGATTCATTTTATTTTCATACTTCAAATATATATTTTCTCTCGATTGAACTCATTCTACAGCTAGACTCTCAACCTTGACTAAATTAATTTCCATATTTTTAAACGTATCTTTTCTGATTTCATTCTATTTCAGTTTTGAGCCCAATTTCAATTATTGTGGTCATATTATAGATATTTTTCAGTTCAGATAGAGAGGCTCAATTTTTGGGAAAACTCTTCCAGAAATCTATAATTTTCCGTTATAAGGATCCTACGATCTAAACGAACCTCACAAAAGCAGACTTTGTCTCAAACTTATCTTAACTCTATTCCTTAACAAGTTTCCAGCCTCTAACTAACTTGCTCTGATTTTTAGTCACTGTAGTTTACCAATCTAACTTAGCTTATAGCTATGACCATCACTGAGCCTAACGATCATGACTGATCCTATAACAACGATCATGACTTAACATATCGTAACGACTATGAGCAGTGAACATGAAGGCACCTAGCGTGAAAATTTTAACAAGGCTTTCACTAACTTCTGTTGGGATTAACTTCACTTCAGGGTAAATATTTTCCAGTAAATATCCCCAGGTTGGGACTGACTTCACTTCAGGGTAAATATTTTCCAGTAAATATCCCCAGGTTGGGACTGACTTCACTTCAGGGTAAATATTTTCCAGTAAATATCCCCAGGTTGGGACTGACTTCACTTCAGGGTAAATATCATCTAGGATGGGATACACATCAAAAGAAATGGGCGAATGTATAATAAATAAAAGATAACAAGAACAAGCAATATATATTATAATTTTTTCCAATTTCCTGACAATATGTTCTAAAATTAATGAGCAAAATGTGATCATATTAGCCCAAAAATTCATTTTAGTAATGTACTGTTTAATCAATTGAACATAGGATCAACAAATATTAGTAAACAGGGAAAGAAATAACACAATTGTGTTTCAATTTTACATATGGGCAAATTGTATCACAATGCAGAGCTTTGGCATGTTCTGGCGTCGGCCGCTGGACCGCTAGAATAGAATAGAATGAGGCTATAGGAACGAACCTTCTGGCCCATTCTTGGGTCGGATAATTACTTCGATAATTATTCGGTTGTTTACCCAGAATTCGGTTGTTTACCCTGTAAACAACCGAATTCTGGGTACGCTAGAACTTTTGAAATGCTTAATTTTGGCTTCATTCTGATGTTCATTAGTAAAAGAACTAGGACAACTGATTCAACAAACGTCTATCCCATGACAAATAATAATCTTGAGAATCATGTGTAATACCGCAATGAAATTGTATTATAGTCGTGATCGTAATTGGTACTATGGAGAACTATAATGTGTTCTAAGGCAATTTTCAAACTAATGAGAAGGTAGGATTTTTTATGAATCTTCCATCATACAGACCTCTTGTATTTGTTTCAGAAGGTAAACACGCAAACGTGTACGAATGTTTCAGCCATAAACAAAGTGAAATGAAGGCAGTAATTTAAATAATATGATTGCAAGAATAGAAAACATAATTGCTAGAATTATATTTTCTAAACTTAATAGAAAACTACGTGAATAAAACGATCGAATGCAATATGAATTTTTCCACTTATTACCCCAAAAATTTCACAATGTTAAATTTTGTGAGTTCAAGGTGTCAGAACACGTCACAATTTTCTCGACGCATTGTGATTTCCTCCAAAAGATTACAAGCGCAATAAATCAATCTCAGGCATTTTCATTATTCAGGCTCAGTTTACGTCAAATTACCTTTATGACTTAAGTAGAATATGTTAATGCCGTAAATGCACTCAATATATTACAATGACAGTTCTCTGTAAGTTGAAAACAGGCAAGTTTTAACGAAAATTACATCTACAAATTATATGGGAAATTATTATCCCTAAACACTGATTATTCTCATTATTAAAATGACAATCTATCAAACTATAGGACAATCACAAAATAGAAAAATGCTTCAGGGCGTAGCTTAGTAATGTACTCAATAAAGTCTCTTTATAATATAAAAAAATTTGAAAGCAATTGATGAAATATCTTTTCAGATTTGTTCTGTTGTACTCAACGGTTACCAAAGTGTTTACCCACTTTGCATTTGTTGATGGCAAACTACAGAGCTATATAAGGAAAAAATCCAACATCACGTTTTCCGATTCGTGCATGGTAAAAAAGATTCATGGAGACTGGACCAGTGTTGGATAAAAGGATGGAAACATTTTCAAACCGGCGGATTATAAGGGATACACCAATTCCTCGGTTACCTCGTTCACCAGATATCCATCCCTGTACTCCCTTCTATGGAGTCATCATAAAGATATCGTGTATCGAACAAAAAAGGGACATTAGTGAACTTGAACAAAGAATTATTACTGATGGTATTACGATCATTGATGACGTTACGCTACAGCGAACATAACAGGAAATCGAGTACTGTCTTGATGCTCTTCGTGCAACTAATGGTGCCTATAGAGAGGTGCAATAAGTAACCTACAAAAAACTTCAATATATAATTCTTACTTTGCAATAAATGTGTCATATGTATTCTTTGTATTTGTTCTTGTGATAAATTTGTGAAATTGTAAATAAATTTTATGGACACTCATATCAATATCATTATCTAAATCTATATTATACATGTACATAAAATGTCTAACTTGATTTTGAACGCGTTCACTTGTAGAGTAGAAGCATGAATTTACTTAATCTCATACAAAAAGTAGAAATTACATCAATTTATATCATGCCTTGGGAATGAGGACACATAAAATTCATGGATTAAAATCTAGCACTGTTAGACCACTGGTACGCAGGTTGGGCGAAGAGGCAATGCGCAGAGAAGCAATTTCCCTGCTTGAGCGATGCCAGGCTGTCAATAACAAAAACTTTTTGCAGAAGAGGTCGCACACAATTTTCAGCTCATAAATCATGAACTTTTGAAATATTTTGGCCGTACTTAAAAGGGTGATTTGAACAATACAGTCATTATGTTGTATCGTGCGTCTCACCTTGCTGGCGTGAGCAAGGATTAAATCTTACGTATTCGCTCATCGATGGCCCGGCTTACAGCTCTTCCCTAACTTCAACCTCCTCGATTTATTAACCTGCAAACCAAGTAATTTGAAGTTGTACACGGTCCATGGTTTCGATTGCAATCCACCCATCACAAATGGTGTTTCAATTACAGAGGTCATGAAAAATAGAAAAACCTGTTTCTCAAAAATATGGCATTGTTTTCAGAAACATTTTCAGCGTCATATCAATAAATCATTCAAGAGGAATCAATAAACATTTGTTCCCGTAAGCACCTTTATTTTCTCTTATCAAGCCAATCAAACACTGCAGTTTATTAAGATTTTCTTCCACCTGTAAACTAAAGCGCAAACAAGTAATTGACAATTGGCATGCCTTTATTGACAAGAACACTTATACACCGAATTTTATTTCTTACATAAGATCATTCATTGATGTATCATAAGGGATTGACCTACAACAACCAAATTCTTAGGAAATTGTGTCTTGTAGATCGTATATTTTCAAAAGACCATTGAATACATTTACCTCAATTACCTCATTACCTCAATTTTTATGCAGCTCAATTTTTTCTAAATGTAACATTTGCTTCTGGCAACATAATCCAAGTTCGGACTGTAAATATGCATCTTCCTCTCATTCATAGTATATTTCTGCACACACGCTTCCTTGTAGCTTTGGAGCGCTGGATCAGCACACTCATTCTTGCCTATGATCTTAAACTTAAAAAATCATGTTTTTAGTTTAGTCGCAGTAATACTTCCAAGTGTAAAACCTAATGAATTTTAGCATAAGTGTCCCAGCAGCTTGTATGTTATTTCAATAAATAAATAAAATGAATTGATAAGGCAACAGAGATTCAAGTCCATTGAACTCAGTGCTTAAGTACAAAGGAAGCTCTGAATGAGTACCAGAGGAGGATGCTTGCATAAAGCCATGGAATAAGCCAAGTAAGTCGACTTGGACGTTTTTACCTTTTAGTATTCCATCTGGAGAACGCAAGCCTCATTGACAGGCAAATAGGATTGAATTTATGTTCAGCAGTTCCTCACTGGTGATTGAGGCGAAATTCATGTCATTGGAGCAAGATATGATGTATGATTGCATATTCCTAGACCTGAGACCGGCCGGATACTGGAAGTAGGATTGCTCTGCTCTTGCTTGTGCAGTCTCGTGTATTGATTTAACACCAGAACTGTTATAATACAGAGGCTGAATTTACTCTAATGCTCATACGTGAAGTCCCTGTCTTTATAGGTGTTTAGTTAGTTACAATACACGTCAATTCTTATTTTTTCATTACTGTGTAATGAAGCTGATTTCAGAATTTCATTGAGGTAACATACTATTTTTTAAATAATGGACTTTTGAAAAGGAAATTTAAAACAGTCTACAAATAGAGGCAACGACAACCTTGGATAAATGTTTTACGTCGTGCATTTCTGTTAAGGTGAAGAATAGTAATATGTAAGAAATGAGTTGCAACGAACAGTTGATGCGCTCAGTATCAACCTGTCGTTTTTGGCAGACAAATACGAGCATCTTGCATGCGGGATGCCGAAAGAGATCTGCATCATGATGAACTGATTATTATTATTTGCATGGTTGAGGATCAGGAAAGTGGCGGTGAAAACAAGATCAATGAGAACAAATGATCATTTAAGAAGTGATATAGGGCGTTTATTGGCCAATTACTGTTTATGAAAGCATCCGTCTGAGAAGCGCTTGCAACGAGCCACACGAATAAATTAAACAACTAGTTTCTACTAGTCATTGCAAACTGGAAGATACCTACACAACCAAAAACGGGTTTAATTAAAGGTCTTATTCAAGGGTCTGTAATGATAATGATGAAGATAATCGCACCTGCACTCTGCAAATGTACCCTTGTGAGAAAGAACTTAGACGTTGCATATTCTTCTCATTGCCACGCTTATTTATGCGTTCAGTAAACACAGGGGGAAGTACACTTGCAAATTTTGATGGTACTTACTATGACCAAGCTTGTCTTTTTGACTTTCAGGATAACTCCGATAACAAATGCAACAGGAACGAACTTTGTTCTATAGAAACTATTCAATTCCTTAGCAATGCAATCGTTATGATAAGTTTTAACTTATATGTGACGTTAATTTCTAGTAAAATATTTTTGAACTAAAATGTCATACATAAGAAAAACATTTTTGATATTTTTTGCATTATCCTTACATGATGCATATAAATTTTACCAGTATACTACCAGTACGAATAAAGTGAATTTTCTCGTCTGAAACAGGAGTAACACATTTGTCTTTTAAATGCATTGAATACAAATTCCTACCTCTGGTTGCGAGGGTATTCGTTTTTTTCAACGACGCTTGTAGCACTGAATAATTAATTCACTACATACTAATCTAATTCTGTGCAGCTTGCTTGGGGCAATCACAACACCAAGTAACTCTGTAGCTAATGAATTCAGCTCCGTCGCTTACTATACTTGCTTGGATCAGGCGCGGAAGTCCAGTGGGCTTTAAGAAGCATTTCCATTAAACGAAAAGTTTATTGTGCTGTCAGATGAATTTACTTGTCCCCCCTCCTCCCTCCCCCCTTTCTGCCTTGTGAGACAGGAGCTAATAGAAATAAAGTTATATCTTTTACCTTCGACAGTGGAAAATGATGCAAAAAAGTGCTGGGTACTAAAATCAGACTGTGGAAATTTTCCCAAAGTCACATCTAGTACGTGGCATGTTGCAAAAATCATGGAAAAATATGTGCTACCTGACAGAATATGTTCACTTTATGAATGGGATTGAAAAAGCAGTGACGAAAATATTGTTTGATTGATTCTAGCTTACACAATTCGGACATATGAATAAAATAAGAAAAGTCTCAATTAGTCTATGGTCTGAGGTATACTTGTTCTTTATTTTAGAACAAATCTTATACCAAATGAGAGCGCATACTGTAAGCTACGGCGCCTGTATTCCATGTAACCAATAATAGATCCGTCATCAAGTGTAGATCAATTTTTTCTTTATTAAAAATATCATATAAATATGACATTGACAAAATTTTGATATTTATTATATTTATTATGATAATTACTTATTAATTATTTTAACAACATTCTTCCATATTTCTCCACCTTTCACCGTTTATCATAGTGAATTTTTAAAGTTCGACGAGTTTTATATGTGTTGTTTCAAAATTTACGAGAAATTTCCAATAATTCTTAATTTTGTTCTTGATAAAAAACACAGTTGCTGCTCGATTTCAACGCCTGATTTTTTTTCCTACATGTATACTCTGAAGAAAGTCGGTTATATATCCTTTTTCACATTGATATGGGATATTCAACTTCACATCAATTTCTCATTCTTTCCTTCAATATGGCAGCTTTTCTTTAAAGATTGTTTAAACTGTATTTTCAACACATATTCATGGTCTATATTTCCTACCTTCTATCTTAGAGCACGTAATTCAATATCCACTTGCAGAATGTCGTGTGATATATTGTGTATGTATATGTTAATATACCTGTTAACTATAACTTGTCCACCTCATTGTTTTCCGTTTTGGACACTTCAGTTTCTTTAGTGACATAATATCTTCTTCACACTTCATCTTTGCAATGTTCTCATAAATGAACTTCTAGTAGAAGAAAGGGAAAATCTCGATGCCAAAGGATTTGTGAACTTTTGTGCAACTCATGTATGTGTCCCTCTTTCAGCTCCAGCATATGAATTTGTTCTAATTTTCTACCCCTTCATGCCTGAGTCCAGCATTCTATTCAATAGCACTTTTATTTTCTCTGAACTCGTTAAGGGCTTAGTCGCGTTTTCTGACTATTCTCTAGCTCTTTGCTTACGATTTACAGACTTGCTGTTACTTTTCTAATTCACATTGTCCAAGTTTACACCTGTACTCACTTGCAGTGTCTTCACCGTCCATTAGTCAGAGAAGTTCCCTCTCATAGTGAAGAAACCGCGCTAGATCGTGCCGGCTGAGGTGTTGATACTAAAGCCACGGTTTGGTTCAAGCCTCAAATCTTGTGGCTCATAATAGAGAGTAATGGTCATTGGTCTTGATAAGGCCAACTGATCTATTGCTCAAGATGTCTGTACTTACTCACACAGATGGTATTAGAGATAACCGCTCAATTGGGTATCATGGCCATTTGATTTCAGCGTGGCGATTCCTTTTTCCGACTGCTCAACAGTCGTTGTTACACGGTCATCAGAGGTGATATTTCTGACGCTTTTTACGCGGCGGGCTTTTTGTTGTGAGCAGTTCGTGCCGAGGATTCGTTTTTCTTCCGACATCATTGGCACATTTTTCTACTGCTTACGATGAGTCGTTTTCGAGGAAGTTCCTCGTGAGTTAGGACGAGATTAAATTCCGTTTTGATATCGATGGTGAGGTGATAGTAGAAGCAATTTTTCATCACACAGCGACTTCTCAATAGCCCTTGAAAAGAGTTTTAGTTAGCCAACACCTCTCCTTTGAGTCATGCTCAGCTAGACTAGGCATTGCAAAATGGAGAAATCTGCAGCACAAAATTGAAGCATACATTGCACAATTGATGGTGCTAGCTTCACCAGATGAACTTTGAGGTGAAAGACGTTAAAGAGTCAAAGACACGGGCTCCTCAGATGTGATAAGTGCCTGTAGAAGGATGCATTCTTATATCTCATGTATTAAGCCCTTCAAATCATAGAGGCTACTTATAGTGAAAGATTTGGAATAATGGGGCACACTGCGGCGTGAATGAGCTAAAAATGAATTAATTCATTGCTTTTATTATTTAAAGCATAAAAATACAATGGTTTCTGTAATGCCCACGAGGAAACCGGCATGGGTAAAACATGGCAGCACCAACTTATGTACAAGTCAGTTCTTGGCACATCAGATGCCAGTGTTGGTACATCAGATGTTACTGTTGGACATCAGATGCTACTGTTCGTACATCAGATGTTACTGTTGGTACATCAGATGCTACTGTTGGTACATCAGATGCTACTGTTGGTACATCAGATGCTACTGTTGGTACATCAGATGTTACTGTTGGTACATCAGATGCTACTGTTGGTATATCAGATGTTACTGTTGGTACATCAGATGTTACTGTTGGTACATCAGATGCTACTGTCACCAGCTCACCAATCACCAGCTTGGTCGACTGGTGAGCGAATCTGCTTGCGAGCGGAAACACCCGGGTTCTAATCCCGCTGCCGACATGGTTGACGCGGCTAGAAATACGGCATGGGACTTGGGTAAACAACCGAATAATTATCGAAGTAATTATCCGACCCAAGAATGGACCACAAGGTTCGTTCCTATAGCCTCATTCTATTCTACTCTATTCTATTCTAGTGATGGTACATCAGATGCTAGTGTTGGTACATCAGATGCTAGTGTTGGTACATCAGATGTTACTGTTGGTACATCAGATGCTACTGCTGGTACATCAGATGTTACTGTTGGTACATCAGATGTTACTGTTGGTACATCAGATGCTAGTCTAGCCACCGTAGTCGAGTGGTATGCGGCCCGTGTTCTGTATCGGGTCTCTGCTTGTGCAGAAAGACTGCGTGCGGGTTCGAAACCTGGCAATGAATACGAGCTGTTTCTCGTTTCACGCCGTGAGCTCGCACTTATCGGTAAGACCTCAACGCCCGCCCATGGACACGTCCCAGGATCGTCGCATGGAGCTCACCATCATCCTTACTCTAAGAATGTTAACCTTAAGAATTTAAAAACCAATGTACTAAATATCTATGCACTGTGTACTTGATTGGAAATAAAGATTGTTTGTTTGTTTAGTGTTGGTACATCAGATGCTGCTGTTGGTACATCAGATGCTACTGTTGGTACATCAGATGCTAGTGTTCGATACTATTTCTGTCTTCTCAATTTATTTCGCCATCATTGAAGCTTGTGACGATAATTTGAAGACATGAATTATTGAGTTAAATTATGACAATGGTTTCACGGCGTGTTCACAAGCCAGTTTGAGAAAAAGTTGTTGATTTTGTGATTAATAAATTTTTTTATTCTATACTATACAGTGCGACCCATGCCAACAGTCTAATGCAACATTGCTTAAAATATTGCATAAAAATATCTTTGAATATATTAGATTGCTATTTTTAAACAAATAACTATTTAACGAGGATTTACGATGGCTATTTGCAATGCTAGCAATGAATACTGAAAGACACAACACTTTTTCCTAAAAATTAGTGTTTGTTTCGACCTGCGATATTAGTCCATCAGGATTTCAAGAACGAATTCAGTTGATAGATAACCGATTTATAGGACCTGTAATAATTTCCTGTGGTGTTAAAATTATCTCAGCTTCATGTAGGGAATGGAGAATCAAGCACTTTTACATTGGCTTGAAAATCAGCCTTTGTCACCCCAGAAAAAGATCGTGTTCATGCAAGACGATGCAGCTTCTCATTCAGCCGAAGCAACTAAGAAATATCTTCGTTGGTATTCAAATACGACAGTTTGATGGTGTGGCCTAAAAATTAGCCAGATTTGAACCTGATAGAAAATTGCTACCCTATCATAAAGAGAGAAATTTATGCTGATGATTGGCAATTTACTTCGAAACAAAACTTATGGAATATCATACTAGTCGTATTGGTGCCATCTGCTACAATGAAAAAATTGAACAAATCAACAACTGATCGTGTTTTTGAAGTCATAAAGGGTAAAGGACGTTACATTAATAAATAATCTTTATATTTTGTTAAATCTGTTCACTGTTCATTTTAAATGATGTATACTTACATGTATTACAATGTTAAAGTTAGTATCAGTTGTTTTTAATCACATTTGATGATAAAGTTACTTTTTAAATCATGTTGTACTAATATCACGGGTCAATACAAAACACCAATTTTACATACATTATTAGAATTTTAAATAGCCATCTTAAATCCTCAGTAAATAATTACGTATTCAAAAAATAGCCATCTAATATACTCAGACATATTTTTATGCAAAATTTTAAGCACTGTTTCATTAGACTGTTGTCGTGGGTCACACTGTAGTCATCTCGCTTTGTACGTTAGCTCAATTATATGGAAAACATTATTTGGAATAAATTGGCAATGAGCTCTTCAAAACTTCATATACATTTATGAGATTAATATTAGACAGGTACTTATATCGGAAAACATTTTGGTAAACAATGGTCATTATGTGTAGTAAAGTGGAGAGGAACAGTTCTGCCAGCTCATTCCGGCGCTGTAAGCTTACCTGCAGAGCTGTAAATGTACCTGCAGAGCTGTAAACGTACCTGCAGAGCTCTAAACGCATTTGCAGCGCTGTAAGCGCACCTTCAGAGTTTCAATAGTACCGCTTACTTTGCATGTATTTACTCCAAGTGGTACTGGTGATGTGCTCCAGGTGGTACGGTGATGTGCTCCAAGTGCTACTGGTGATGTGCTCCAGGTGGTAGGGTGATGTGCTCCAGGTGGTACTGGTGATGTGCTCCAAGTGGTACTGGTGATGTGTTGTGAACAAAACAAAAAAACGTATATTTCCAATAAAGTTGGTAAATAAGAAATGTAACAACATTAGTTTTTAAAGACGCCTTATCATAAGATCCTTAAGTGGTAGGTATTCTATGCATAGTAGATGATATAACAGCAGTACCTACGGGTATACGTAGACATTTACATCACGCAATGAACGTTAAATATACATGGGGAAACACATGAAACTTCACTTTTTCAATGACGACTTAAGAGGCAGTCATTGGTGACACTCTTGAAAATTCTGACGAGGTAGATATTCTACGTATTTTAGGTGATAAGCGAAAGATTTCTTTTAGGCACAGCTTAGAATTAACATCATTGCATTTAACAAAATCGGATGTTTAACATCCGAAAAGATCGAAAAAGAAAAATTATTAGAGTAAAACGTTAAAACATGAAGTTGTAATTGTAATTAAATTGAAATTGCAATTTCTAATTACTGGTTAACTGCTTGGTATGACTTACTGATGATTTATTTAATTTAATCATTATTACAGTTAACTATAATTAGTCCATAAAAATTTACGTACGTATATGAATAAGCAATAGAAGTAGTCATAAAAATTCAATCATCTATGTCTCCATATTGTTAGCTTAGTTTCATAAAAAAATTTACATTGAAAACTGACTCTACATTGAGAATTGACTTCACGAAAATGAAAACTGTTCTTTCTGAAAAATTCCTGAAAAATCTAAATGTATTGGAAGGAAATCTAGGTCTCCGAAATGTGTTCGCAGACATTTAAGAAAGTAGCATGAAATCAAATGAATAAAAGGGCCCATGAACTGTTCCATAGTGTGAACACCTTTTACTAACTGATGTGGTCGTGTCACACCTTCTTATAAAGTGTACATTCATCAGGTCACACCCAGACGCTGCTCATACATTTCTTCTACTCACACTCGTCTGACATCACAACCACTGTACAATCCGGTCGTCTATGCAGATGCAGCCTGCAACTCACTGGTCCATCTTCTCATTGCTCAGTCTTCCACACCGTCACCAAGGTGAGGTCAATTTACGGGAGTATTTCTCTCAGGCCTCATGAACAGTCAAACAGTAAGCTGGAAGTACCCAAAGATTCTGAAGACATTGTCTATGGGCAATAAGTTCTTGCATGTTATGTTTAAGTATTTCACAGGCATGGAATGCTGCTGCTCATGGATTGCGCACTATCAGCCAATATGACCGAGCTTACTTGCAATAATTGACAAATATTGTTACTCCAATATATGCCACGGCCAGGCTTGAGTATATCGATACCTTCGTAAAAACGAGAATATCGTTCAGAAACATTAGAATCCACACAGGCCCTGTCAGTGTAGTTGAAAGCAATTCCCTGTATGAACGGTACCAGAGATTCTGAACGATAAAATAAGAGCATGACAACAGATATAGAATAGAATAGAATAGAATAAGGCAATAGGAACGAGCCGTTTGGCCCATAGGAATTAACTTTTACTTTCATGGCATTAGTACAGGATGATTTTCGACAAGAAATTTAACTTTGTGCATTTACCTTTGAAGTATGTATTTCCAAAAGCAAGAATTATAAAGTAAAGTTATCGAATAATGTAGTCAGTAGACTACATGTTTGTTCATCAGGAAATTTATCTCATTTTCAAATGTGTTGTACTGCATACAAAGAAGATCCACCTCTACTTTATCCAATCGAATAAAATTACTTTAAAGAATAGAATGACAAGAATTACAGCTTGCTCTTATAAGCAAAGGATGTTTTTATCGAACGGTACTGGTGAGTTAGAAATAATCAAAAGTAGTAGAATGAATGGTCAATATAGAGAGATTCTGGAGAAAAATCTTCGAAACTCTTCAGTTTCGTTGGGACATGGTCGCGATTTCGTACTTCAAGAAGACAATGATTAAAAGCACACTGCCAAACTTACTGAAGAATGACTTTAAAATAACGAAATTTACGTCCTCAATTGGCGCAGTCAGTCTCGTGACCTAAATCCAATTGAGAATTTGAGAATTTAAATAGAAATTTCTGAAGGGATACCAATCGATGTCAATGAAATTTTACTCTGAATCGTTATCGGTTTTCACAGCAGGTCCCATTTTAGTGACACTTACCGTCTATTAAAAGTATTTAAGACTTCACTATCCTGCAAGTCGCAATTCATCATTTCGTGTAATTATCGATAGCCTTATCGTGCATTTTATGGCTTCAGCTTGTTTGGCTCCGTATTCTGCAATCATTGGCCACTCAAAAAATATTATCAGTCAGGAAATTAATTGAATATCCCAAGTGAGGGATGTGGAGAAAAACGTCCAAGAAAGAAACAGCATTCAAGGCATGCGATTGGAAGCGATTGAGTATCTCCACGTTGAAATTACACTGGTTTATTGTCTTGAGTTTCACTTTACAGTTGTTCATTCTATTCAATTGTGCAACAATTACTGCTCACTATTAACAATAGTTTATTATGTTTTCCCTTGACGTGCACCTTTTCATTTTATGTGCTGTAATAAAAGAAAATATTTCAGCGGCGTGTTTTTATTTTTAGCATTTCCATAGGAGTCATCAGAGACGGTTTTTATTAATAAAGAGACTATGAATTAACGACTCATGTAATTATAAGTGGATTTTTTTTTATTTTAGGGCCTAATATTTACACTGCAAATGATACATGAAAGGTTTTATTCACATAAGTCTTGTTTCAAAAAAACTAACAAAATATTTGTGAATATATTCAAGAAGGTTCTATGAACGAAAAACAATTTAGCCTCTGGAAACTGGAACGAAAAAAGTGCATGTGTTCTGGCGATAGGGTTCGATAATGCGTTCTTCAATTGCAATTCTGCTTCTTAAGTATTGATCCGGCACTCATTCATATACAATGTCTAAAATAATGTTGTTATTCGATGTCTTTGTCAATGAGGCGCTATGATAGGATAACAGCTGTTGCATATTTAATGATCCCCTCACACTTGAAGACGCTTATGATTTATTTTCTGAACCCATTTACGCTGGAACCTCTTCATGTCTTCACACTCTCAAAACCCATGAAAAGCTTCACGCTACAGAGTGACCAATAAGTTTTGTCATATTTTTGAATATACATACATTATGTGTGAACCTTTGAAAAATATTATTTTATTTTTCCCCCATATCATTTAAAAAACTATATTTCTTCGTTCAGAAACTTTTTTAGCATAAAAATTAGTGATTTTATTGATAATAATGTACGCATGGAACGTCAACGCTCCGCAGTAATTTAACTACACCAAGCGGCAAGTCTGTACAGGAGATTTTAATCATCTAAACTGGCTAAAAAATAGGCGAAGGTTACTTTATTAAACTATTAATTGTAACAGGAATACTGGAGGAATTCAAGACCGTGCAGGAACTGGGCTTCCCAGGTCAGTCAGGACTTCCGTGCTTAGAAAGTGATCAGTTGCAGAATTTCAAAAAATACATGTCGCTCAGTGAGGAAAACGAATGCAGCGCTAAATATTGCAAGAGAATCTTTAAGGCGAGTCATAAAAAGGGACATTAAACTTACTTCTTTGAAACGTAGAAAAGTTCACAGCCGAACAGTTGCGTGAAAGGAGTAGAGATATGCCAGAAACCGTGTAATGCTTGAGTGGCTCGATGCTCACTACTTGTAAACGTTCTCTTTACAGGCGAGAAACTTTCCTCAGTGGAAGAAGCTCACAGCTGCCAAAATGAGCCAGTTTTTGCTGAAAATTGTTAGTCATTTCTAGCAGACCTTAAAAATGTATACTGCACATCAAAACCCTCTTTGGTGATGGTTTACGCTGGAGTGTCTTCAAGGGTATAATTCTTTCTGTTTTTGTTCTAGAACGAGTGAAGATCAAGGCTACAAGCTATGAAAAACTTATCCCTGAGATTGTAGTGAAGCACATAAACCATGATTTGTTCAGCGATAGCTCATTTCTCTTCCATCAACTTGGAGTGCTTTCCCACACTGCCAATAGAACTCAAGGATGGCATTGGGACCACGTCCAATATTTCTCGTCCATGGAAGAGAGGTCTTCCTCAACTCTTGATCTTAACCCAATGGGCTTTACCATCTTGACCATCTTCAATAGCAATACTTGTGCAAAGTCTCAACGGTCAGTACTGGTTTTGAAGAAGTCCCTGGAACGTGAGTGGAACAAAATATCAGAAAAGGTATTGCGCGCTGCTGTTGATGCTGTGCTCGGTAGACTAAGGGCTGTAATAAAAAAATGAGGTGTATATATCAAACAATATTTTCTTATAATCTTTGTAAAAATGTAATGAACATGCACACAAATTTTCATAGGTCGAGATTTGACAAAATTTATAAGACATCCTCTGTATTTTGTGAAACCCTCACACCTGATGTCACTGCGATGTAAATTTTGAAAGTGCTTCTAGTGTTTGGAAATTATTTTTTCTAAATATTTCAAGCTTGTTGAAAACAAACGTGGTACTCTATGACTTTTATTTTGGAAATTTCGGAAACAAGAATGAGTGATGAATGAACACGTCGGGAAAATTGTCTTGTATTCATTAACTCTTGATTTATATACTTCAAATAATACATCTATTTTATGATTTGGCCATACATTTTAACTTATACATTTTGCTGCGTGATTTGATTACAAAAATTCATACTGGTTTATACTATTACACAGAATAACAAATCCATTGTAAACTTATCACACATCAGCATCATGTTTATGGTATTTAATGTTACTTTTATTGGGTTGTATGATAACTCCGTCTCGTTTGGGAACTCCACCCAAAAAAAAATCTGCAAAATGTCTGGTGGATGAAAAAGAGATTATTATGTACAAACTTCTAAGTGATAAAGCAAGAATTTCTACCAGACAATTGGTCAGTTACTGCAAAGGCTTCATAAAGCTGTAGTAACAAAGCGTTCAGCGTTAATCAATCGCTATGCAGTTAATCAAGACAATGCTCGTCCACATACAGTGCAAGTGACTTAATCCAAAATTCATGTTTTCAGTAAAGAAATTATACCCCATACCCTTTACTCTACGGACGTTATTGCTTTTCATCGTTCTTGCAGTCTAAACATTTACAGTATCCCATAGATAAGTGCAACATTCTACAAATAAGTTCGAAAATAAAACGACACTTCTTAGAAAAGCATGAAAAAACGAGTAGATATGTGAACGAAGATATGTGAGATTATTCAAAACGAGTATGAATTATACTACAACCAGATATTTTACAATTTTTAGATCAGTTCAATATGATAGAACATAACACTAACATTGCTATTTTTCGTTAAACGTTTTCTCTAAACTTGAACTGACGAGAAAGTTTTCAGTTTTAGAAAAATGTTATAAAAACTTCATTTTCGTTATCGTTCTCTTTGATAAAAATAGGGTTTCTATGAATTTTCTTATCAAAGAACCAATCGTCTGATAACAAACACCTAGAAAAAACAGCGCTCAACCATTTAGAGATTTGTTTTTTTAAGTTATGGACTTTCCTTTAACATTACCTGTTGGTGAATTATTTTTTCTGAGAATATTTATAAATAACTTACTGAAAGTAAGCTATATTGAAACCATGTTTTTATATGTGTGTACTTATTAAGTCATGGAGCATAGTAATGTGTGATAGAAATTATGCCCTCGTTTAACGTTCTACCAAAGATCATCATCCTCAAGGAAATATTTTCTTTACAAGTTTTATTTTAAGGTTAACGTTGCTGAGCTTTGTCAATTATTGCACGTCACTAATGAAACGAAGTAAAGTTTCCATTTGCATGTATGGATGCCAGGGTGCGGGTTAGCAGTGGTATTAGATTAGAGAGAAAATAAGAGTTTGATACAGAATGTATCAGAATTTTTTTATGCTAAAATTTGAAATGAATTTGAACTTTGGATGATTTTTTTCATATCTGCTTCTCAACGAGTCACAAATCCATCAGCTGCATTACAATATATGAATATGAAGTTTAAAATTGGCACAATACAAGTTTCACCCTATTTTAAAAATCTTAGAATCTTGTACACCCTTATGGTGATTCAATACCAACAGATTTCCCTTCGAGACCCGCAAAAGAGGACCTTTTAACTGACCTTTTCTTGAACGTAATTTCTAGTTCCACACAGCATTGTCAGATTTTACAAGCACCAGGTCTCTTTCCCAACTTTCATACTTCTATGCAACCATTTCCAGGAGGGTCGTACTTAATACAGGGTTCTGAGATTTCTTACGAGCCTTTTGCACAATTGATGGACAAACACACGATTTAAAATAGCGAGCCCTTTTCATCTCACGAAGAATCTTTCCGTTTTTCCGCACATCAATTATTTACGACTCCCCTTTATTGTTTTAGAGAGACGGGCTTTCTTTTCGGCTCGTTTCTTCGCTGATTCTATTTCCCTTATGCTCTTGAACATAAATTGCAGAGATAATCCTAGGAAGCTCTGTATCGTTGATCAAGCAAGGGCTCGGCTGTGAGCGTCTAATAAGTGAGCGCAGTGGCTCTTCGTCCACCTCGTAATGTGACTTGATGAGAGCGCGCGGTCGAGTTCTGGAACACCTTAACGCAAACGCAAAAAACCTCAGCAAGATCCACATCTCACGCCGCAATCACACACTAGAACGAGGTGGAACATTTCTACGGACCAACTCCAATGCGGCCTGCAAATTAATAATGGTTCAGGATCGACACAAAACACCAGTAACATTGTCTTCAATTGACTGAATTGGAAGCTGGAATTGACGCTGCTGCAACAGAATCATAGAATTTTAGCAGATATTTGTTTAGTAATGAACAAGTCAAAGCGCAAAGCTGCTGTAATACAGTTTACTATACCAACATAAGGATACGAATAGTTCAAGTAGTCCAATAGTAGTAGTCACTCTTCATTGAATCTGCAAAACTGCCTTTGATAACTTCAGATACTTCGAATTACACTCGATATGATTGAGTATAGTTGAAGAGTAATTGTACACAGTTAAAGATAATTAACTTCGGTTGTAAAAAGGAACTGTAAGCTAAATTGTTGTGTAGCTCACAAAGTAATTGTTGCATTAGAACTTCTCTCGGGAGATTAATGTACTTTAATTTTGAAGGCCATTTATTACTTCTCATTCAGTCATTTTTACAACTTCCGGTCGATGGCCTTACCAAAGGCTTAAAGCTCCTCCAGTTCAGGAGAACAATTGTTTAAGAGCTGGAAATATTATCATGTTGCCTGTTTTCAATGACCAGACAAATATTCCATCGAACCTGGTAAACAACGACTAGTTATTCCTTCAATCTGAATTGGAACGACCTAATTCTTAAGAATCTGTGTCATGACAGTCATTCAAAGGAATAGGTACATCGAACTACGAAGCGAAGCTTCAAAAGCTTTCCGAAAGTTCTGTTGCTCCTCTTTTAGAGATTGGGATGAAATTTGGAAACCGCAGTGGATTTGCAAATATTTCTAAAATTACAATCAACGACGTTTTCTACTACCTCAAAGAGAAAATAGAAATTGAAATATTTGTCATTATTATTAATTTTTAACCTGTTTGTGCAGTTTATAAAGTTTACTCATCTGAAAATGTAATTAATATTAATTATTTTTCTCTAATGTCGGTCTCTTGCTATTTCGTGCATCATTTTTGATGGAATAAGTATTGTGCTACAGGTGAAGAGTAAAAGCACGGTGTGAGAGAACGAGTTGTGCAGACTGTGAAGAGTTAAAAGCAGTAAATAAGTAAATAAATCAACTATATTCTGAAATATATCACAGTACATGTTTCGGATTAGGGTTTTAAATTTTAAACGCCAACATCTTAAAACAATTTATTATTTATTTTGTTATTATTTTGTACCGCGTATGTCACTTATTATTGATTATAATATTTCATTATAATAAAATTATTTTGACATTTCTGTGCACCGTGCGTCACATTGTGCTTTACGAGGTACTTTTTTGTACCTAAAAGCGTGTAATAGAATATAATAGAATAGAATACGGCAATAGAAACTAGCCGTTTTGCCCAATTTTGGGTTGGAAATATTATTTTTTTAATAATTATGTACCACGAGTTTTTAATAGTTGTGTATCGCGAGCCATGTAACAACTTTATTCCGTGAGTCGTTCAGTTATTGCGTACCACGAGCCGTATTTATGTAAGCTGTGAGCCTTATAACTATTGTGCGCAAAGAGTCGTATAACTATTGCGTGCGAAGAGTTATATAATTATTGTGTTATGTGAGTTAGGTCAATATTGCGTGATAATTAATGACTAGTAGTATGACTGCTACCCTTCCGACCCCTATCCTTCTTTACTCCTGGTGCTTATGTTTGATTAAGGTGCGTGTGAATAACTGCGGTGCCTATGCCCAATTGACGTCTTAATTTTAGTCAGCTTTGAGCTTGGAAAACAACTTGATAATGAGTTAACGCCTGTTACTGTTGCCATATTCTTCTCTATTTTATTCCGCAGCAGCGCGGCGTGAAGTAAAAGGCTTGTAGGAGCTCTAGATGAACTTTATAAAAAGTCATACTCACATACAGGGTGCGGCAACATGGCTTCCTTTTTTCAAAAGAAAATGCATTTAAAAAAAGAAAGTTATGTTGCCGCGCCCTGTACTATAAGTCGCAAGCAGGACATTTGCCTCGAGTCAACTGATGCTCGACACAAACCAACTCCGACGATGTGATTCAAGTCTGAGTCTTCCTGATTGTTCGCAGGAACCCCACACCACGTGAACTCTGTGATGGAGGATTACCTTTCATGTTAGCGTGAGGGCAGTGTGTGTGGTGACGTGTTGTACGGCTCAGAATGAATTCATTGCGCGATATGGTTCTGCAGCAAGCGTTGAGATCAGCATTTTAAATGCAAAAAATCTAAAACAACCATAAATCTATAATGACCAGTTTCTGTCATTATTTATAAATTTTCATTGCTACTGAATATATTTTACTCCTGATGGGTGCTTTCAATAACGGTGAGTATTATTACATGAGGGTAATTTCGAACTTATTCGCATCTCAGTTTTTTTAAACAATACTAACTTGGGTTTTATTGGTAATGGATATGGCAAACCCTAACATTTCTCCCCTAGATTAAAAGGCAAGCAAATATTGAGAGGTTCATTCACGAAAAGAAATTACCCAGCTCTCTCACTTCAAACTGTCTCGATGCATGTTGGTGTGCAGTCACTGGACAACCATGTTGCATTCGAACAAACACGAGCAGACTTGTCAGTTTCAGACTCTGATTTATCCTGCCTCCGATCAGCACTTTATTTGCTCTATTATTGAGGAAAACAAATACATGGGACGGATTTCATTTCTGACCAGCAGCTATACCATAATAAAAAGCTCGTAATAATATACAAATGTTGCACACCTATAAAGTGCAATGAGAAACTATAGAGCACTACTGACACCCACACCACCGAGAAACACTAAGAATCTAAAATGAGGTCAATGACAAAGGGAACTATGTAAGTAATTACCCACCCTTGGCGAAGCCCTGAGGCGTACCAAAAGTCTAAAGAGTGCCAAAAAAATAATGAAGAGGAGACAGTGCTGCAATCAACCACACACTGGCGAAGCAACGCCCAAGATGTGCAATTTTACCTTCAGTCACCTTTGGTTGACATGATCCATCTTTAATTATTTTATGACGCGTCCAATTTCAATTGCTAAAAAACTATTAAAGTGTAAAGCATTTCAAGGTATTGTTGAAATGATTCTCTAAAGGGCATCAAGTTCTTGCGTTGAAGTTTCGCTTGCTAGATCGAATTGTAAAAATTATTGAACTATTTTCCTCTCACCGAGCAGTTCTTCAGAACGTCAGAGAAAACAACTGAGGAATACAATGAAACGTAGAACAAATTTAAGAGTCGTGCTAAAATTCACGACTCTCTTTACTGAGCATTCATTAAGAAACCTACGGGTTTATAGATACGGATGATCATATTTGATTATTGTCAGTCCTTGAATTTCATGGAGTACCTAGTAACCTAATTATTTTTGGCAAGCTCAATAATCATACAAAGTATTAAGAAATTTTCCCAGCTTTGCCACGCCACCTCAATGAACTACATTAGTCGCTTCGGGTTTGACGAAAATTGAATTTTACGATCTCAAAAGTCTCCATTCGGGCTCTAATTTGGGACGGTCGTTGGGCATTTCGGTGGAGATGGAACACGTCCTGATCTCTGTGGAGATAGCAGCCCTAGCTCTGCAGTAATTGCTCCGCACCTCAGCGATGAAAGTCGCACTTTGCCCACCGCTGATTCCAGATCATTCGATGCCAGGCGTTGATACTGAAACCTGTCCAATGCGCTGCCTGCCAGCGCTCTGAACACGCTCAGGGTTTCCGAAACGAAGGAAGGGGTAAGTCTTACTTGGGATTAGCACGTTATGAAACTTTAGGAAATAATGTCATCGGCTTAGAATCGTACTGCATTTTACAGGGAAAGTTAATTTTCTATCTTGGACAGTTAAGTTTTGACTAGCATCATTCATCTACTTCTGCACTGGCATGAATCAAAGCCAAATAACGAATGGATGGGCCCAGGCTACATTCTTTGTGGTAGAAAACAGTTCGTGCACACAATTTTTTACTTTAACGAGTGAATAGTTACGTACTACAGAGGGAAAAATTCTAAAAATTTGACTCCTACATTATACTTTCAACGTTGTAAATCATACTTTAAGGGAAGCTCAAGAAACAAAAATTAAGAATAAATTTGCCGAATGCTCTGTGGAACAATAATGCCAGAATGTTTTCCCGACTCTGCACTAACTACTTCCGACCAGAGAGAATATTAATAATAATATTTATTAAATTAAGGTAGATAAAAATCTTACAAAAGTGATCAAATTAAACGTTCTACAAATCATTTTTACTGGCAGAAATAATTTGAACGAAGTGAAAAATATATCTAGAGGGAAAAAAATTAACTCACAAGTAAACTGGCAAGTAAAAATATACTCACTAATCCCACATTAACAACATAAAGCGGATGTGCTTTAGGTTGCTCACTGAACTCATCTTCAGTGTAAAGACACACGGCAATTCTTATATCCTGATGGCTTGCTTATCACTTATATTTTCTGCAGCTTTAAAGTTTTCTTTAAAGCACTGAATGCATTTTCTTGAAGAGTTTCTGAGCGTGTAAGCAGTAGTTTTCGTGCCCCTAACGTGACGTCAAATATTGCACATTTTTCTACTTGGAGTCTGGCAGAGCTGTTACGCCTTGTGGTGCAACTCATTCTGAAGACATTATACATAGATTATTCTCGATAAAAATGACTAATATTTCAGAATTCACGAGTTAAATCTGTACCTGAATGGACAAGGTGGTGCACATCCTTTCCATGTAGTCAGAGTGTGGTCAGAGTATATTTCTATTCTAAATTATTAAATTTAAACGGTTTACTTCTATAGTGATATTTTCGTTTTCAACTCTTTGAGATAAATACAGATGAGGGAAAACCCTAGTTAAAAACCTAATTGATTGTCATTGTTCAATCTTTTTGAGCGTTCTTCATCTACCCCGGCATCTTCAATTTGATAAGGCCTCAATTGTTACAGAAAGTTCAAGCCACGCTGGTAGAAGCGCAGGACAGAAAATCAGGCTGAATACCAAAGTTATTTTTCAATTCAACAGCTTATTTCAAAATTACAAAATGGATCAAAATGATAAAATCCAAATCTGTTCTGTTTGCATTTAACCAACTGGTTAAATATTGAAAGAAATAGGTACAATATAATTGTTCATACGACTTACGGAATAATTTCCATGCTATTGGGCTGGTCCATACCTTCCAGGGAGGAAAAACACAATGATTAATGGCTTATGACTCAAACAATGTAATGATTTTTACAAGTATGAACAGATACAGTGTATCTGTTCAAATAATTTTCTGTTAAACTGAACAATACTATCGTCATTGACTTAACTATTCGACAACGTATTTGCTTTATTATAGATCGTGTGTAATACTGGTTGGAAAATCGGCCTCTGAGTTTCATGTAATGTGTATGATTTTGAGTCAAAAGGTACGTCTACTGTGCATCAATTGATGTTACATCTTAAGAAATTAAGATTATTTGAAAAAAGGAAATTAAGTTTCTTATTTAGTTGAAATGAATTTGTGATAAGTGAATTTACCTAACATACCATTTAATTCAGAAACAATTCAACTTTCAATTCATTTATTTTCTTTCCCCTAAGAAATTAAAAAGAAATTAATGAACCATGAACATGGGTCTGCTTAATTGTGTTATTATACTAAATGCTAGGTAAACTTAGGTCCATCACCAAATCTGAGCTTGTTCATTCCCTTTGTATTCTGAGGATAAAATAAAATTAGATACAGCTAATAACTTACAGGTATTTACTGCTAAAACTTCGCTCTTTTACCATATTTTCACTGGTGTACTGGAAGTTTTGTTGCAGCACACTCCATCGTTTGAAAAAATTATATGCTATGTCTGTGAACAGCATTAATGCTCATAGCCTAATTTTATTGGTTTTAAATTCTAAGGAATAAGTAAATACACAGTTTTAAAGAATTCTAGGAAGCTACTAAGCTCACGGCTTTGGAACATAAGAAATTAAACGACTCCATTACTTTATTTACAGGGTGTCTCAAAAAAATGTACTCACCCTTTAACCGTTGCCTTACTAGGGAAATTATTGTCAGTGCTTTTGATTCGAGGATGAGGTCTTTTTAGTGCAAACACGACTCACTAACATGAGTTCATGCATGTCAGATTCATTAGCAAAAACTTTTTCACAAATGAATAAATAGCTTTTGACTGACAACGCACAAAAAGTGGTAACAACATGAGGTAAATATCTTACAACAAATGGGTTCTTACAAATTAGCCTAACATACAAATTCTCTGTTTGGTAAACTGGACAGCTGAAAAAATTACTTATTTGCTTCGATTGGCCTGGTAAGAGAGACAGAAAATTATCGTAAATTATAATTAGTTTCATGCATGTGTACCGCACGAAATTCTTAGCATAGCAAATGAGTTTGATCCCTAAAAAGAAATGACTGTCCCAGATGGGGTCCTGAAAAAAAAATGGGCCGTGAGATGTTGCTTCCGTAGATCAATATGACTTATTGCAGCAGCTGAGTCGTTATTTCCTTGGTTTATAGTCCTTATTTTGCTACCAGGTATTAATTAGATATGTCCTTTAGTGAAAATGTAGAGTGAGATCCACTTTTTCTTTCTCCGGTAAGGTATTGAGTAAATTTTCCGAAGGTTAACTGTGAACGCGTGTTTTTACTTGGAACATAAACGCGATAAGATATTTTTCACTCTCAAAGAACGTACCAACCGTTAATGTTTTAATTTAGCCTTAAAAGGTATTTAACAGATCTCAGTGGGTGAGGAAGAAATTCAGATGTCACCTAATTCGACACGCTTGGACTGTTTCTAAATCATTAATGTAAACACGAGCAACGCATGTGCGGATTGAACTGAAAAAGAAGCTGGAAAAAGAAAAGCAAAACTGGCTCACATTTGCTAAAAAGAATTAGGACTTCACTATCCTGCAAAATGGGACCACGATTAAGGAAAAATTACAAGGGTAAATGTATTGCAACAATATTCGGAAAAAATTATCTTGATTCAGAAGAACACATTGCTCCAAAAAGTGTCAGCAGTCAATTTATTGCAACAATATTCAGGAATAATTAGCTTAATTCAGCGAACACATTGCCCAAAAAAGTGACAATGGTCAATTTGTAGCATCAATGTTCAGGAACTGTTGATTTAAGTCTGCGTTCGTATTACCTCAAAAAGAATAAAAAGGTGCAAAAGTTTCTCAGATTGCTTGATTTTTTACAAACTCATTGACTACCAATTAGTTATCATTACAATTCCGCATCTAATGTTTTGCATAGGACGACGGAAAGACTACATGATAAAACTAGAACCAATGTACCAAATCATGAACTTACATCTTTTGGATACGTACCATTGTAATCAGAGAGATAAACCAATAAAGAATACAGTCCATATTTAATATTCATTAATGTACCATCATGCCATTTACCTCAAAACAAACTCGTGAAAATCATGCACCTTTAAAAGTTATTCCCAAGTCTAGTTGCAAGTAACAATTAACTGAAAACACCGAGTCAAATTAAGCCCCATGTTTCACAGAGGATATTATTAAGAAGACAGTACGACAAGACGAGGCTGCACGCGCGCTGCGTCTGCCTGGCGCCGAGGAGAGCAATGTATCGACAACGTTCCAATAAATCGTATTTTATTGTTAATTAATTTTGATAGAAACCAGTTGTCGCGGACGGTAGTGCGGGACTGCAGGTGCTTGCTGCGGTAGCGCACGGAATGCGCAAAAAATTATAAACCGACCTCAGCTTCCCATAAATTCGTTCAATTGATGTTTTGTATCATTCTGATGCTTTTCTCACCAGCGATAAGATAAGTCATCACCTCAGTATGTATCATATCAGGTATGAGTGTTCAGGTAGCACAATTTTCAATTGGTGTTTAGCTGCTGGTTATTTTCATGAGAATCAGTCAAGGCTTGTATTGGAAATAGCGTCTATCACGTTTTCGATGAATGTTTATTTTACTTTCAATAGCATTTTGAAAACTAGAGTTAAAATTTTAGAAATATGATGACAATTTTGCTTAACATGGTAAAAGGTTTTCGATAAATATGCTTACAAATGACTATATTTCCCTCTTGCAAAATACAAAAAAATTTCGTTCAAAATTTTGCGTCATTTGATTTGACATTGCATGACTGCTGCCTTAGTCAGGCAGGAGTTACGGTGTCTATAGCTGCAATGTCCAGCGCTCTGTTTATTTATACTTATGAAAAGATTTGAACCCTCAATATCCTACAAATATCTCAACAAAAATATTGTGCATAAAATCATATATACAGCGGAAAATTTTTCAAAGTATATAGTGTTAAATATTTCTCGATGAATAAATTTCCATATCAATTTCTACTCAATTTCAACCTTTAATTAAAACTACCGTCTCTGAGACCCGACAGAACAGTAATTGGGTTTAATAAAAAACAAATAAAAATTATGTTCAAGCAAATTCTGAGTTAAATTTATCTGTGATCAGAAAACCCGTTTTCACTCTAGGCCTTGAATTAAAGAACACCAATTTAAAGCCGTGGGCAATCATTCATTCGTGAGTTTACTCTTCGTTCTGTTCCCATTCTGGTCCTTAAAATATCTTAGTTCACAGTAATAACGTTCAGGAATCAGCGATGCAAAGCTGCTAAGTTGGTCCAATGTTTTGCCTCCTGCAGACCAGGCTGCTAAATAATTCTTCAAAACTTGGACTAAAAAAATTGTAGTTGCAGCACGTATATTCTGAACTGAGCGTTACTTTTACTCAGACTGATACTAGCCGTGCTATCAAGACTTAAAATGACTTTAATTTGGTGGGTAGTTGGTTAGAATGTTTAGTAACTAAAATGGGAGTAAATGTAACCGCTGATTTAAATTTTCAACAATTTCAACATCTGCTTTTGTATGTACGCTACTCATAAACTCAGTTTATGACCAATGGAAAAAACAGAACAATTTCAATGTTGAACTCACCATGCAAAACTCATGGGTGCGTGGTTATTGACTTGTCTGTTCAACCTTTATTTAACATAGAATTCGATAGCGAGTAATAAAATAGCTTTTAATGTTATCATTTCCGCAGTATGAATACTCAGTTCTGCTGTATTAGTGAGTTTCAAGGCGTGTCTTGTGATTAATTACCAATATTCGTTGAGAAATGCGGCCTTTTGGTACAACAATAATCATGCATGCAAATTGCATATCTAAGAAGCAGATGTAGAATCATTCATATTCGTGCATCATTTGTCTCAGTGATAAATTACTAAATTAGTTATCATCCTATCATGTTCGAATTTGAAAGTAATGGAATTTTTTCATTATAGTATCGCTTCAATCTTAAATTTGCATTATTTTACTGACGAAAGAATAAAATATTCCGAATTTATTCAGTGAAGTGTTAATGCCAATATTCACACCGTTTTGAGAATGCAAACTCCTCTGCTATATGGTAATATTATTTATAAATAATGCAGTTTAAATTAAAAATATGGTCTATTCGTACGTAAAATATAGCTTTGCTGAATTTAAGCTTTTAAGGCAGACATAAAGTGATGTTCTCTGGTAACCGAGTGTTCAGAGATCATGTATGATCAGAGGGACAAGACTTGTGTAAGGGTTCGATGCTAACTGACTCGTGAAAACTTCACCACAAATACGCCTATGTATATCAAAATATCTTAAGAGATCTAACGCTCTTTTGCAATCAACAAAACAAAAGAACTCATGTGCACATGTTCCTCTTTTAGTTACAACCTCATCTCATAGAACAACTACGGTCCTGACATATGGACAAAACAATAGCATTCTTATTAATTGCTGTTTCATTAGAGAATCGCAAAATTCATCAGATTAGCAAAGTGGAGTAATTTAAATGTTTCCTAAAATACAATGCACTTGAGGACTCGGGTATTTGAAGTGCGTGCTATAAATTCCTTATTCTAATTTATACCCTCAAACGTAAAGATTTGATGTGAAAAATAATATGCCAAGCAAGTTTGCTCCTTGATAAAAAGATTAACCAGTATGTAAGAGGATTGTATGATTTACAGGAGAAGAGGTTTCTGTTCTTTCGCTCCTGAGGTATAGCTGTCTGTCGTAAAAAACATCAGGCCTGAGCGCGTCAAAGATCTTTAATTTTTTGTGGTGAAGCTTAAGCGTAGCAAGACTGTTTCTAACCACCTTGCTTGCTGCCACTATCGCCATACATGAGTTCTTAATGACTAGGACAAAGTTGTTTACATACTCATGTCGTGTTATTGAAAAGGAGTTCAAAATGAATGGCTTAGAGAAATAGAAAAAAGATTCGATTATGCTACTTTACCTTCATAATATGTATGAGATTCCTTCGAACAACGTAATGCACTTGAAACAACGCAATATTTTTGTCATCGTAGCTGCACGGACGCTGGTTAGACTTCAAGACAGCTGCGTGTGCGTAGTCACCACAACTGCAATAGACGTTTAAATCAATAGCACATGAATGTAGATCCTAAAATTATCTATGTTCCAACTTAAACTTGAAAGAAATTTCGTCACTTGAAAATGGTCTGGGTGCAGTTTTTCGTTCAAGTAACAGAACACATCTCAGAAGATAATACAGTGGTGATTTCTCGGTGAACATGTAAATTAACGAGTCTATACAGAATGAGCTTGGAGACCACAAACTCCAAAATTCCAGTCATTAGTTTTCCAGGTGATGGCTCCTACTGACGAATTATTACTAGATGATAATCGTTCGACTCTTCAAGTACACAATTTATGTTGATACTTGTGCTACTGAAATATAAAAACAAGTCTAAAATTGAATGGTATTAAAAGATACATGTAACACTGTTAAAAGTGAATGTTACTCATAGAAATCATGATTTTGTTCCTCACGACAGCGTTATGTATCAAGTGCCGTGTTATTCTGAGACAACTCAATGAAGAGTTTTCGTAGCTCGAGAGCACGGAAGCCCAGCTGAAGCATCGTGATAACAAGAAGATTTACGACTCAAAAACGTAGACACTTCGTAACATAGCGACAGCTCTATTTATCGCACAAATATAAACGTACAATAGACGTTTTGCGCTCATGAAGAGAGTCTTAAAAATTTCGTTAATTATTACCAAGCAGTTTCCGTTTAGATTCACAATGGAATTTAAAATTTGGTCGCTGGAGTAATAAATTTGATTCCTAGTTGAGTAATTTCAAAAACAAAAACCATCTTTAAAAACGACGTACATCGAGCTATGGGCTGGAAAATCAAAAATACAAAATGAAAAGTAATAGTTTTTCCTAAGTAAAAAGTAGCAAACCATTGACCATTGTAATGATATGAAATGTTTCGCGACTGTGCATCACAGGCCAATGTTTACACCAAACTTAGAATAATCTAATCACCAATCAAATTAAATCAGCTTCGACTTCTACTTTTACATTCTTACAGAAATATTTTAAATAATATTATACATTGTTCGTCATGAATCAATTTCTGAAGCACTTTGTCTTGGAAATTGTGGTTCTTGCTTCGTTGATTTTAATCACGAACGTCTTTGATCGATAATTATTTATTACACCTTCGATTTTGCCTCATTTGTCTCAATTCATTGCTAATTACATCTTTATATCATTTCTATACGCTAGATCCTTCTTCAAAAATGTACAATTACCTACATTAAGACTTCTAGTACGTTATTTTCCAAACCTTAAATATCTCCAGATAATAGAAATAAAAAATTCTTTATTTAAAAACTTATGATTGCATGCATTTTTCTGCTATATCGTTTCATATTCATAAATAAAGTTGTGCAGGTTGGGCATCGTAATATATTGATATGGTAGCTAGTATTATCGAAGGTTGACTAGCAGAGTATGTGTAGAGATAGTGCTCCAACAATTAACCACTACAACAAGCCACCTCATGCAGCGGTAAAAATTCATGTAACATCTAGTGTATATTACAGACTCTGAATAGTCAATGGGCAACTTGATTATGTGTGTCAAGACTTTGCACCTTAGAATTTCAGAATCTTTGTTTATTTTTCATTAAATAGATCAGCATTTCAGAAGTAGTTGAGTTTACATCCTATACGTGTTATTACATCAAAATTGTATTCCAGTTTTGTGTGTGTTTGGTTATTCTTCTATGTATTAACAATATTACCATTATCCATAGGATTTTCAAGAAAACACTATGAATATTGTTTTCTGTCCAGATATGCTTAAAATTGTACCGATGGCCCGCATCGACTAAACTAGACTGAACTTTTTTGTACAAATGTTCTGCTGTCACAGGGTGTCAATTAAAATGATAAGTTCCTCTTAAAGCTTCTCAAAAAATAGACTGAAATATTTTTACTAGGAAATGATTTTGTACTTGAGTTAGTTACGGTTAGTGACGAAATTATGCGTGCTCCCACCTTTGTTCAATACTTTTAGTCATTTCTTAGAATATAATGCTCGTATGATTCCGCTCTTTTTACGAGTATGTTATTAAGTACGTAAAAGCATTGAAACTCACTATTCAAAATATGAAATTTCATTCATGAATTTAATAAGAACATCTTGTAAAATTAATAGACCAAAATATTCATACAGTAAAAGTTTCTACTTTAAAGGTATTGATTCATGTATTAAAAATTAACTTGCATTTTTTGTGTGCCCAGTATTGTCGAATATTTATTTACCTGAATATTCAAGCAAGTTCAAGTAACGAACATAACGTGGTGCTATAAGCATCATCGTTGTCGTTCTGACTTTCATGGCAGGATGGTTAAGACAAAAGAGCTCAGCACTGATTTGAAGCAAAATATTATTAACTATCACAAGTCTGATAATAGTTGCACAACTATTTCAATATGCTTAGCTATTCCTACATCTACCGTGCAACATATTATCAAGAAGTTTAAAAAATTTGCTACGACAGTATCTTTGTCTGAGCTTTGAAAACCGTTGAAATTATCATCGCAAACTATGCTGCGAGGTTAATATTCAACGCAAAAGTTGTGTTGAAAGACATCGCAAAACACTTCGCATCAGCGTTAGTACTCGTAAAATTAAACGTTGTTTAAATAGGAATGGCTTACATGGACATCGACCACGACGGACGCCTCTTCACAAGAGATATTGTGAATTTATTTAGTTCACACTATGGCTATGTAATTCACGCGCTTAAATTTAGCCAAAACTTTCTTAGATAAAGAAAATTATTTTGAGGAGCGATTACTATAGAGTGATAGAATCAAAATTTAATTTTGTGTGAACAATAATGTGAACAAGATTTGGCGTTGGTTGGTTAGTCTTTTTTCCCCAAGAACACAATGCCAACAGTTAAACATGAAGGTCGCAGCTTAATGTGTTGGGGTTGTTTCAGCTCAGTTTCATGGAAGTTATCAAGATGAAAGGTCATGTTATTGACTGGTAATGTTATTATTATGTTCCCTTGTTCTAACCATACCAATATTTTTGCTAATTGATTTTTTGAAGTATGTTCTTGTTTAATTAATAGAATTAAATCTGTCGTTCAGGACAGAGACTTTTCAATTTATTTGCATGTTAATGATAGCGTATCAAATAAGGAATCAAACGTCCATTGAATTCTAAGAAATGACTAAAAGTTTTGAACGTTGGTCGGTGCGCGAATAATTTCATCACAACCTGTGAGTTTAAAGCCTTTTATGACCTGCATTTCCCCCGAGTGATGACAACCTTCATCATTCTTTCATTAATTTCATTCAGAATGCATTAATCAATTTCATTTCATTCTTTACTCGGGCTGAAAATATCAGTCCAGAAATTCTAATTCTATATTAGTGTTTTTGCGATCTGCTGTAAAAGAAAAATTTACAGACGATTTCAGTGTTGCATGTTTTTTTAGTTGTGCAACAACTTCCAATTGTGATTTTAGGTATTCTATATTGTCACTTTCCTGCTGTAACTATGAATGTTTTAATACATAATTACACCACAGTGTGTGAATAATGTGCAGTATTCCTCACACATTTTATCGTAGTATGAACATTGCAGGATGAACAAAATATATTTGAGAACATCAGCAGCAAATAAAGGGAACCATCATTCCCTACCCAATCGAAACTTTTAATGTAGGTAAAAAATACATTCTGTTCTCACTTGCTGGTTCTGTACTTTTTATTTACATGCCCCTCACAACACTGCTGCAAGTAAAATAACAAGACATGCCATCCACATTCAAGCAGTGAACCATCGACGCCCATAGAATTTAAACTTATGCTTACATAAATAAAAAAACGCTACTCCTTCGAATACAACAAGTACACTCATTAGGAGTACGTTCAGATTCATTTTCCAGCGACTACCTATATAATCATGCACTGGCTACTCAACTCGGCACATCAAACTCTGAGAACAGCACGGCCGATGTCCTAATCAGTCAGTGATCGAAGTTAGCCTTGCAGCGGCCGCCTGGGCTTAACCAACTTAGAAATTTATGGGTCTCGACATCGACGTCTGAACGCCTAATTTTTTACAACTGTTTTATTGTAAAATTTATTTTAAAACACTGCTTAATAGTGTATCCAATTAAGCCATAACTTTTACAAGTCTTAACTGAATCTAATACGTAGGAGAAAAGTTGTTTATGTATGTGGTTTTTTTAGCATACTTACGAGCCTTTAAGATTCATTGAAGCCTAGAGTTAAAAAACTCTGTTGATTGTATTCTTACGTCGAAATGTTATTTGATAAGATTGTATGATGCGTTAAGGAATTTTTGACAATTTTGGTACTTAGCTTAACAAGTATTAGGTAATTGTTTTCTCAATAGGTATTAGTGTTACCAATTGATTTTTTAAACAATAGAGAAAGTCTAAGTGTATAAGATTAACAAATGTTTTTAGCTGTTTAACTTATAAGATAAAGACATTGAAGATTTATGCAAGACGATGCTTGTCCTGGGTAGTAAATACCATTTCCTATTTACTAAAGCCTGGAGAGTTTGGTAAAATACTTTTTGATTTCTTACATTCTCCTCAGGATTAGAATAATGATACTTTTAAAATTTATCGATACTTATTGGGAAGAGTTGTTAGTTTTAGCTTTCTCTTCGCAGAAAGTACAATCATAACGATATAAGAGTCAGAAGTAGCATTGATTTGTTCTAGGATTACACAGGGGACACCGTCAAATATTATGAATGAGAATTTTTTGGTTATTCATGTTGATTCTGATATACTGATACACAAGTGTAGCCTCCGTGGCCTAATGGATAAGGCATTGGCCTCCTAAGCCAGGGATCGCGGGTTCGAGTCCCGCCGGAGGTTGTGTGTGCTGTTTTAACCACCAGATTGGTCGACTGGTGAGCGAACTCGCTTGCGATGCTAGAACACCCTGGTTCGAGGCATGCTGCCGCCGTGGTCGGTTTGTGTATGACCATCCGGGGCTAGAATTACGACATAGAACTTGGGTTCCGACCTAAGAATGGGCCAAAAGGCTCGTTCCTATCACCTCATTCTATTCTATTCTATTCTACTGTAAACTACTTTTAGAAATCAGGCTTCAAATGTCTCCATCATGTTTTCATTTAACGATCATTGGTAGCAGCGTTCAAAGTGCAGTGTATCCAGGTGGAAGTGCTCTCCCTGTTCCTCGCAGTGCATTTCTGCGTTATTTTTTAATTTATCAAAATAAGCATCAAAAATGTAGGTTTTGAAGGATATCCAACATTTTTTTGGATATCCATTTTGCCGCAGTTCTTCACCAGGCTCACAACGAGCTACAGATAGTGTTTGTCCTTATGAATCTCCAGGAAGACCCGAACCACTGCCACAAAGCTGTTCCACACTGCTTTCTACATCCCATTGAGCTTCTTGGGAAACTCCTTACATTCTATTTTCCTTTTTATCAGCAGTCCGCCGAAGATACCGACTTCGACCTTTGCCGCAAACAGTCTAAGAAGGTAGTCTTGAAAGAACTCGAATACGACAGACTTCATACATAATCTTAACAAATTATTTTATGAGTCCGTATTTTTTTACAGTGGAAGAAACAATACTTTTCTGTAGTATTGAAGTGGTTCCTGTTCAACGTTATTCCTCTCTATACAGAACTCTGTCCACTGCATCCAGTAGTTGTATACCACTGCATTCCTGCTGTACCAAAGGTAAAGATAAGAAAAAACATAGTAAAGCACCTCGGATACCCATAAGGAAGGTCAGCATATCAAAGTCCCTCATTAATTCCCAATCATGTTCTTGATATGTCAATGCATTTAGCAGTTTAGCTAGAAGTAAACTGAAATAACGGTGGTCGTGGTCAGTGCCCCAAGGTAAGGCGTGACGGAGAGTTTGGCACACAACGTTCCTACGGATAAGAAGTGAAACAGAAACGGAAAGGGAGGGTGACATGAAGATACGCATATGATTCAAGGGGTGGAGGTCTATCCATGAGGTCTGTTGTTCCCATCCAATATGAATCTAAGACCCGACTCCGTTTCCGAGGGCTCGAAGACAGCAACGAAGCCCAGCCCCCATCTCCTCCTCCACGAAGCAGAACGTAGGATCTCCCTTTTTCCAACACTGTAAAATGATGACTTTATGTACCCTGTATTTATACTGATGTATGGTGACAGCTGACAGAACGTTGCACATATTCTTGAAGATTATAAAAACTACGGGAGACTTCATGAAGCATATAAGAAATTCTGAAACTCGAGACTTACTCTTCACTTTTCGTTATGGAGTTTTAAGAATACTTTTATAAAAACGTTTCAGGCCCAGAAAATCTTCAGAATACTTTTACAAGAACGTTTCAGGCAGAGAGAATTTTAAGAAAACTTTTGTGAAAACGTTTCAAGCTCAGAAAAGACTGTTTCATCATTGGTTTCAAAGACTTCAGTACTCATCTAAACCACTGATCAATTTCCACACTGGGAAAATTAAAGTATAATACATTTCCCTTACCAAAAATTTAAGTATCTGGACACTGATACTAGATTGTAGCGTTGCTCATGAAAGGAAAGTTTTAATTCTTTATTATAGACTAGCAGAAATTAATCAAACTTCCCTAATCACTCACAGTTTCACTTCCGCTGATCAAATAACTCAAGCAGAGTAAACTAAAGAGCTTTTCAACAGAAGTTGGTCAATCCAGAAATTTAGTTTCTTCGTTTGTTTAAATGAAGAAAGCTTAGGCAAATGATGTCAATGGTTTGGTTAACTCTTTCAATGTAGCCAAAGGAAATGAGACTGACTAGCTTTGGCTACGTGAACTGGCCCAAAATGTTTTAGTAATTTCTTAGTCTTTTCCCGCGTGAGTCTGTGCAATCCGGTGAAGCGTGAAAGCATAACGAAGTACGTGTTTTTTATGGAAATTATACATATAATTATTTCGACAGCTAAAATCAACTGATAAGAAACAGGAAAATCCGCCAACGGATGCGGAAAATTTTCAAGTATGTTCACTGAAAAAAAATCTAAGTGCATAAAATACTTCTGTGTAAAAAATTTGTTTACCATATAGTTTCACAGAATTTTTTTCGCGTAGTATGAATCAGAATCGCTAACGTGCTGTAAATTTCAACCGAAGTTCATAAAGCAGCACAATGGCATACAACTATGTATAAGCTATGTTCCACATTTTTATGTAGAATACGAATGTCTCATAAAATTGGTCTGCGATATAGAGCACAGTTTCATAACTATTCTTTGATATATATGCCATGCCACACATTAAGTTGTCTAATTTAAGAAAAATGATCTGCAATTTTTTTTTTCAAGCCAGACTGCTGGTTAGTAAATCCACTTCCCTCGGTGTTCCCTGGGTCTTAAATCCCGTAACTCGTCTGATAGCTCGAAAATTAGTGTAATGGTTGGAAACTTTAACTAAAAAGGTAAAATTGACTACCATCGGCAGAAGGAGAGATCGTAAATACAAAACTTAAAGAGAACGCTTGCAGGACTCATAACTTAGCACCAGACGCGGGAGGTTAACGTGGAAGAAATTGATAAAAATATTTACAAGTGCAGAGTTAAAACCTGGACTGAGGCCTATGTACTTGTAAGTTTGTCTTGTTCAATAATTTGCGTTGATTGGCACCAATTGGTGTTCGATTTTTTTTACAAAAACGTCCACAAATTTGTTGTCTGTGAATGTCCTTGACCAAAATTTGTTGTAGCATGAAAGAAAACGAATGTTTTGAGTGAGCGTTTCTTTCCACACTTTGTTTACGCTCATTCGACTTTCAGTTCTAAGGCTTGTGGGCAGTGGATAGTTCCTAGATGAATGTGAGATGAGAGATCCTAGACTCATCTAATTCAAAAATACTAACTCTTCTCTCTAACCAAAGTTTTCATTACAAACGATAATGGTATAATTCTTAACACGTTTGTTGCGATGCGCCCCACCGGTGGGTCACTGAGGTTAGGTTCTGTAATTTTTTCCAAGTCTTTTAGTGACTATGCGTACAAAGCGAAGTTTTACACCAATCAGGCAATCGCAACAAACGTGTTAAGTATAGATTTAAACTTACGCCTGAAAGGTGCACCGATATTGGATATAGAACGTTAGACACATGCTAGCCCAGTTAATGTGATTTGTTCCTCTAGCCCTAGAAAACCAAGTCTAGCCCTAATTCGCCTTAGTTTCACTGGAATGGAAAGTTTACAGTAATCCACGGTTAGTTGAAATTGCAGAAGCTAAGCAACGCAAAAGCAGCGTCATGTTGTTGCGTTGTTTGCTGTCAGCAGTTCGTTGTTGTGCAATGAATTGCTCTCACTAGTGGTCACGACCAGCTGTACTTGACGACTTACTCTGGGATCTTGCGATGGGAGGAACATCTAGTCCAACTTTGACCATCGCTGGAACTAAGAATCTCAATTCAACATTTCAATTCCTTCACTACAATTCGGTCGCAAATTATCACCTTGCTCCATGCAAGCAAGCAACACTAACTATAAGTTCCATACAAACAGGTTTTTAGAACGCTCTTATAAAAATGAAAGTCAGTTGATGAAAATAGTATGTGGAAAAAACAGATTTGCAAATCGGTTTAAGCGTTCCGTATAGATTTGCCATCGTTCAAAAATGACTCACGCGAAACAATGAAAATGAGCCAATCCTTTTCATATCATTTTAGTTTTCCGCATCAAAATTGCTCGTCACTCATCGCGAAGTAATAACCTTCTTTATATCAGTCCTCTGTTTAGACCTTGCAATTACCGAGAGTCTCGTTGAACCTTTAATTTCGTTTTTTCTCACTGTTCCATGTCAGTGTCGTAAGAGAACCTCAATATTGTAAGGAATAGAGTAACCAAGATGAAGGATGATAACAAAACTCTTCTAACTCTGCGGCAACTCAGATACAGTAACCTCACTCCAGCATTTGAACCTTTGACGTCCCTATTGTAAGTGCGAACACGACCAAGACAATTTATAGCAATGGCCTTCCTCGCACCGAATGCCTTCAATGGGTTTCTTATCTACGATGAGGACGTTCATTGTGATCGCAATACGTCCCGAGTCATAGTATTTAATTCCTTAAAGTTCAACTCTTCACGGGTCCTGATGCCTAAATGTCCACCCACCTTCGTGCCACTCTGAATGACATGGTCTATCTCTTCATCTCGGACTCTTTTGATTGAACTTCGCTCAATTTCATGTTAAAGACGGATGTAGACTAACTTACACTCAGCTAAAATAATAAATAAAGATTTTTCTCTGCATGTGCACAGAAACACGCTACAATCGACATAGAATTGTACTTCAGTTTCTAAAAGGGTAAATGTAGCTTAACTTTCATTCACCAACACCAGCTTGGTCGACTGGTGAGCGAATCTGCTTGCGAGCAGGAAGACCCGGGTTCGAATCCCGCTGCCGACATGGTTGACGCGGCTGGAAATACGGCATGGGACTTGGGTAAACAACCGAATAATTATCGAATTATCCAACCCAAGAATGGGCCAGAAGGTTCGTTCCTATAGCCTCATTCTATTCTTTTGTAATTGATGTTTTATTTGCGTTCAGTTCAACTTAATGAGGGCCAAATTTAGGAGCCCTAGAATAACTGCCATTCAAACTAACTCCAGAACTAGCAGTGTGAAGAAAACGTTGACAAGATGCAGTGGCTCTAAAGATCACAGTAATAACAAAAGATACAAAACAAAGCCAACATTTACCTAGGAACTAATGAACCACTGCCTAAAGCTTCCTTTTCCCCCAGGAAATTAATATTGAAAAATGTACTTCATTCCAGCAAACATCATGATGAGTCCATATTTATTTTCTTCCCCCAGGTACAGCTGCGCTAAGCGATTCATGCACAGGAAAAGTGTGTCCATGACTGCATCTGCTTGCTCTCAATGAACTCACAGTATGAAGAAGTCAAATTGAGGACACAGCGATACAAACTGTGATTCGATATACACTAAACCAATACCACATGGACACTTAATTTCTAATCAAGATGACAACAACCAAAAGTTGACTACCCGTATTTTTATTTAGAAAAGTCGTTTATTTATTTGTACCCGCCAAAGAGGAATGAGAATTCAAGATTAAGAAATGATTGTTTCGAATGATAAACGCTTTACATAAATTCTGTTTTCCAATGATCTTGGAAATAATAATTTGGTGAATGTTTACTTAGTTTCGAAGTATATACGTCGAAACTAGATGAAAAATAATTTATAATGAAATTATACACATGCTAGAGAGAGATAAGACATTTGTATTCGTGAATGATAAAAAAATTATTTTCATGACTCTGCCACAAAATATAGCTCTGTGCATATGTAATGAAGGTAGATAACTCTATTTTCCATAAAAAGATCATGTCACTACACCCACAGAAGGCACATCAACTAAAGGGACCGTATATGAGAAGCAGGATGAAGGTAACTGACAAGTTTCTAAAAGTTAACCCTAACTTGTGCCTGTGGGTTAAACCTAACTTGTGCCTGTGGGTTAAACCTAACTTGTGCCTGCGGGGGAAACCTAACTTGTGCCTGTGGGTTAAACCTAGCTTGTGCCTGTAGGTTAAACCTAACTTGTGCCT
>VCRD01000693.1:206001-218685 GCA_006783055.1 Trinorchestia longiramus | reverse complement strand
TCACTCCCAACATCACTCCCAACATCACTCCCAACATCACTCCCAACATCACTCTCAACATCACTCCCAACATCACTCCCAACATAACTCCCAACATCACTCCCAACATCCCACACGACTAGCTCCGCCCCCTCACTTCCTCCCACTAGAAGTAAAAATATTTCTACTTCCTTTACATGTCTTCGTATGTACTATTTTCCCTCTCAAAATTATTACTTTTTACCCTCTTAAATTATGACTTTTCCCCCCTCAAAGTTATTACTTTTTCTCCTCAAAATTACCACTTTTCCCCCTCAAATTATAACTTTTCCCCTCAATATCATTCTTTTTCCCTTCAAAATTATCCTTTTCCCTCTCAAAATTATCACTTTCTCCCCTCAAAATTATGACTTTTTCCCCTCAAAATGATCAGTTCCTTTTCAAAATTATAATTTTTCCCTCACAACTGCAACTCTTGCACGTCCGTTTGACACCAAAAACCGCAGCTGCACATCAGCCAGTCATACACGTGTGAACTTCAAACAAACACTGCTTGCAATCAAACATTGGAAGCAACCAAACAGCAAACATTTCACGCCGATGTCATGCAACTTCATGTGAAATTTGCGCCTCAAATTAACCAGGACAAACATTTGAAGCAGCAGCCAGGCAAACACAGCTGCCACTGAGCAAACACTGCGACTCATTGCGATGAGCTGCTGCAGCTGTAGTGGCAGCTGTAGTGGAAGCTGTAGTGGAAGCTGTAGTGGCAGCTGCATCTATACAGGCAGCTGTAGTGGCAGCTGAAGTGGCAGCTGCATCTATACAAGCAGCTGTAATGGCAATTGTAGGGGCAGCTATAGTGGCAGCTGTAGTGGCAGCTGTAGTGGCAGCTGACACCGTGGTGGCAGCTGTAACCAAGGTGGCAGTTGCAACCAACGTGGCAGTTGCAACCAACGTGGCAGTTGCAACCAACGTGGCAGTTGCAAAGGTGGTGGCAGTTGCAGATGTGGTGGCAATTGTAGCTATAGCGGTGCTGCACCATGCAACCACCACACCACCACACATCCCACCACCACACCACCACACCACCACACNTGACATCGAGTGACTTTGCGCTATTGGACAATACGAGGCACGATCATCGTCGACTGGTGGCTGTCTCACTGAGACAGATTTTATTCAAGATACCAATGCACATTCTTATTGTTACAATCCAATTTGAATCCGTAATTCTTTCTCTAACACTGAAAATGATCATATCGAGAATGGAAGACCGGGCAGCAGAAGTTGATACAAGGGATTTTTTTCAAGTGTGCCGACATACTAAGATGAGTCTGTTTTATACAGTATATGTGTCACCAATTGAGCAGATGTGCTTAATGAATTGAACTGAACTACGTTTTATGCTATTTGATCGCTCACACTGAACATGCTTGTGTGTGATCCCAGTAAAGTACATACAGCTTCTATTCCAGCGTTAGCTGAGAGGCTACATGGTCGAAAAAAAAAGAATCGCTTCAAGTCACTCCGGATCATTACGCTCTCAGGAAGGCGATCTTTATAGCACCAAAGGAAAAAGCCGCTCAGATGCTCTTCATTGAGGTCAGTAATAATTGCCGGACCTTGGATCACTTTTAAACGGCCGCTTTTATATTTCTAGATCTCTATATAAGCCTCTGTTTAATGAGTGCATGAGTCAGCTTGCACAACTCTTACAAAAAGCATGAAACAGGTGCGATACGAGCCGCTCAACAGTAGTGAGGGTCTCCATCCTCTTGCTAGGGTAACTGCATCGCTGGAGACGAGACCAAAGACGCTCTCAAGTTCTCATACTTGTACTTTAATTAAGGGACTGGACAGGTGAGCCTCCTGGCTGATCGAGTTGCGGCGGAATTTGCATCGCTCTCACTGTGACGTTGGTTTTGGTTACTTTTAAATTCACAAAAGGTTCTACCTAACTCAAACAACGAATTAAGATTGTGTCTAAAAAATGTAATTAGAGAATTTAATTACCTCTTGGTTAACTAAGATGATAAGACTGAAGTATTTTCATTGGGTCATTCTACATATTTTTGAGATTAAGAATATTGTCGCATTGACTTTGGTATGACAAGTGCATTTGGAAATATGCTAACGATTAAGAACTATTTAAATCAAATTATTTCCAAGTATTAGAAAAACCGTCCCTCATCTGAACATCCTGAATTCATTTTTTTGCAGAAATTATTTCAGTCTTACCAAACTCCATTTTTTAATGAAGATTTTAAAATATCCTGCAATTTGAGGAAAATTTGGATTATAAATTATTAAGGTAAACGCATTAGGTAAAAAGTACTTGCAAATTACAGTATCGACTAATTTGGATTTCCCCTTGATTAATTATGCTTGTAGTTTGTATGCAAGTCCTGTGAGCTGTGTAAACGAAGAAAAAATAAAATTTGTCCATGATAATAATTTTTCTCCCAAGAGTCAAATTTGCATAAGAAGAATTTAAAAAGGAAAATGAATGAAATGTCAGTGAAGAACTTCTGAGATGAACAAATTAGTTCATGGAGACTATTGCATGTGATTATAAATTTTTTTCGTTGAGTGCATTTTTTGCTCACAGATGTATCTTTGACATATGACTAAAGTATTGGTGGAGATAATTACATAATTTCATTTGCATCGCTGTTGAAGGGCAGTTGTTTGGACACTTTAAGAGGCTGTTTCCTAGATATAGCGTGCATATGTACGAGAACCAGAGTCTGTGCATGCCTCTACACTGCAGCAAATTATCTGCTATAATCAGTCTGAATTTAGCAAAGTATCCTGGCATTGACTGGAAATCATCCGTTTTTGAAATCAATTTCATATGTGTTGAGAAAAATGAAAACTGGAAGGAATTTGAAAAACAAAGAGTTACAGATACAAAGTTTAATGTAAAAATGTTAACTTTATCAGATGCTAGGTTCCTATATCCGCAATCTTTGCCTAGCATCTCCCGGGAGAACACAACTAGCATCACCCAGTAGAACACGACTAGCATTACCCAGTAGAACACGACTAGCATTACCCACTAGAACACGACTAGCATCACCGAGTAGAACACGACTAGCAACCCAGTAGAACACGACTAGCATTACCCACTAGAACACGACTAGCATCACCCAGTAGAACACGACTAGCATCACCCAGTAGAACACGACTAGCATCACCCAGTAGAACACGACTAGCATCACCCAGTGGAACACGACTAGCATTTCTGTTAGGATCCTTCTGCTCGAGCGCCTAGTCTGGATCATACCTTCAGTTTTTGAACCTTCATGTATGGTTGATCTTTAAAGTAGTTCATCATGTAATGTCAGAGTTAGATATAATATGAGAAAGAATTGAACAACTCCATAATTTTTTTAACACGTTCAATTTACTTGATATGGGATGAAAATCTCCAACTGTATGTGTTGTCTATTTAAAGAGTCCGACGTGTTTGTAGCAGTAATTACCCATAGTGAAAAAGAGAAGCCTCACTCACATTGGCATTCATCTTTTAAAGTTGCTTCAGTAATAGAAAGATCTTTACTAGAGAATATTCTGTCGAAACTAATTGAAGTAGAACAATGGTAAAAATTTCCTCATGATTGGGAACATGGTAGACCGGATATTGTAGACAGTGTAGGATACTGTTGACAGTCTAGGATATTGTAGATTGTGTAGGATACTCTAGAGAGTGTAGGATACTGTAGATAGTGTAGGATACTATATACAGCGTAGGATACTGTAGAGAGTATAGGATACTGTAGATAGTGTAGGATACTGTAGATAGTGTAGGATACTATAGACAGTGTAGGATACTGTAGAGAGTGTAGGATACTGTAGACAGTGTAGGATTCTGTAGATAGTGTAGGATACTGTAGACAGTGTATGATACTGTATTCAGCGTAGGATACTGTAGAGAGTGTAGGATACTGTAGATAGTGTAGGATACTGTAGATAGTGTAAGATACTCTAGATAGTGTAGTATACTGTAGACAATGAAGGATACTGTAGAGAGTATAGGATATTGTACAAATTAGTTCTTGGAGACTATTGCATGTGATTATAAATTTTTTTCGTTGAGTGCATTTTTTGCTCACAGATATATCTTTGACACATACAAGACACTCTCTATGAGTGACGTAACAAAAGTGTGGTTATATCTCAACCGAAACATATAAGTGGAAATGCATGTAGAATCCCTCAAATAGGCTTAAGTTTTCGTAGAATATTCATTAGTTATAACGTGGGTGCAATTAATGACCATTCAGTAACCAAAAATTTTACTTACTGTACATATAAATTTCCAAAACGAATAAAATTGGAAGATGTCGTGTATTTTTACATGACGAGTTCATATTTGAAATCACTTTACAAAAAAGTTACGCATTTTTTACACCGGGTGGGGCAACAAAATTTCCTTTTTTTGAAAGGAAATTCCTTTTTGAAAGGAAGTAATGTTGCCGCACCCTGTATTTTGCTACTAAGTGACATTACGTCTCCTAATATTGAGTCACTGCATCACGACTGTAGAATTCCAGAGCACTCAACATTTCTGTTATAATTATTTTATTCATTATTATGTTATACTCTATGCATTATTAGAAATACTAAATATAGTGTGTTGTCTAATGCTCTGGCCTTTATTGGGTAATATTTCATACTCTATTATGTAATACTCTAAACTTTATTATTTAATACTATAATTGTTATGACGCAATACTTTAGGTGTTGTTGCATAATATTTAATCATTTATTATAAAATACCCTACATTCGATTATTTGATACTGTATCCTTTACTATCTAGTACCCTAAATAACTCTATTGTAAACACTCTTTATTGCTTCATGATGAAAAAACATCTCTGATTATCAGCCAAGACTGGGGGCCGACAAGCCAGCAACAACAGGAGCTACAATTATGAATCAGCATCAGAGGGTGGATTTCATCACCTCAGTCATTTGTTCAAGCGATTACTTGAAATGTTTTATGAGCAAATACCTATTAGCTTTTGGAATACAAACCAAATGATATGCATGTTTAACTCCTATTGGTGACGGTTTGTTTTAACTACCTATAGTTTTATGTTACATATTTGCAGCAATGTTATTGTTGAGGTCAAAGTGTCTTCTTAGAAAAGGTCTACTCCGAGCCCTGTTTCGGCTCGACAATTCCAACACTTGAACAAATTTCCAAAAGCACCGTGCGAGCAACTGAAGTGCTAGCGAGGCTCTCTCGATGACGGCGGTGTGGCAGGAAATCATAGTCCCTATCATTGGGACGACCTCTGTACCTCCCAAGCTACAAAATACCCCTACAATTTTTGGCAATTCTCGTCAAAAGAATGCTCAATTTATGAGTACAAATGTAGCCTTCTCGTTTGGTTGATAGCCACTTACAATCGAAATTCATTATCAAATTTTGTGCTTGATCAGAGCTACATCTGATCCGGAATCAATGCTCAGTTTTTACGGCACGCTAAAGTTTTGATTTCAGGTTTCTCATTTGACAATTTTTACAACTTTTCATTCCAAATCCAGCGTGTCCTGTCAGCATTATTCATATTTTTAATTGAAAGCGATGAGTTTCGATAACATCTTTCAGAGTTATTCTACGTTGGATGTTTTAGAATTTTTTAGTCAGTCTCGTAAAACAATGATGGACTGTTCCTAACATTTCTCTAGTTCATTGATACGTGTGGCTGTGAACCTGTTTGAAAAATAACTAAATCTCTCGTCAGTCAGAAAGACGTCAGATGAAGATGGAGGCTGATTTCTGTGACTGCTGAAAGACAAATGATATAAGCGGCAAATTGTATTATTACCTACTGGAGTTACATTAAAACTGGTACTTCTTCAAGATCTTACTGATATCCCTAGAAATGATTGAATACTTTTTTCTAATCGTAGAAAAAGAATACCGCATGAGTAAAGAGTTTTGGTTTGCACTATAATCATTTTCCTACATATCTATTTATTCCCATGCTTATTCAGGGACTGCTGTATGTATAGAGTTATTTGGCAATTTAGCTTGTTAAATTACATGAGACCTTGCATTGATGTTTTTCGGTATTAATTTCATGTGATTACCTTAGCAGCGTGATGAAACATGTCATCACTAATATCTCTCAAGACAGACTTGATCACCTTTCCCATCATTACTCGTCGTGCGCTTAACTGCCGCCGCTGCAACTATTTAAGCAAAATTTTAGGCTTCATGCGGTATGCTGGAGTTTAGAAGCTTTGTTCATTTTAAAAGAGCTAGCGATTTGGTTTCAGGACCCCTAATAGACTAGAGGTTGACGGCTAGGTAGAATATTTTTACAGTGTTTGTATCTTCTTTTAAAACAAAGAACAACAGCTAGTGTGTATGGTTCATGTCAAATGTCGTGCACCCCTGCACATTCTTCGGTGGCAACTCACGAGATGCTGTAACATAAATCGACTTGTCAAGTCTCGTAAGTGCCACCTTTCAAAGAGCGATTCACGAACGATTAATTAACTTTGGACATTCCAGTCTGAAGCTCAAAAATGGGTTTTAAATTATTGGACCCTACAACTCAATGAACATATCATCACTGAACAATACAGTGAGGGTTGTCAGTGAACATCAAAAAATATAAAACGAGAAAATAAAAAACTCAACGTGTAGAATGTGGGCAATGATAATTCGGCCGCTCCAGGCGAAGAATGAATAGATCATTAGAAAAATAGATCATTAGAAAAATAGATCATTAGAAAAATAGATCATTAGAGATTTGTGCAGGTTTGCAGTTACACGAAAGCGAAACTAAACGGTGATCGTTTTTCAATCACTTTGGCAACATTTAATTGTGCCCCTCAAGCTCCATGAAGCAATTCCTTGCAATGAATGATTGTTTAATAAATCAAAGAAAATTTAATTTTTTATATTTTGCTTCGTTTAATTAGGAATTTAATTTCATATTTTATGACATGCCCGATGCACGTTCATTCCACTTCTGAAGATACTCTGTTCATTCATCAATACATACAATCATGTATATATGTATATATATATAAATATGTATACATGTGTATACATATATCTTATTCATGTTATGGCAAATAGGCGATTACGCACACGATCGAATAAAGTCTCTGACTAAGTTTCAGGCAACACAATGGATTGAATCAATTTTATAAGACTTGTGCTCGGAATCCCGTAATTATGCGTCGTTAATTATGGTGCATCGAAACTCAACTCCTTATTTCAGACCCCAAATTTTATTTGCAGTGAAGGCAACCCATGAGGCGAGGCAGTGAGAAATAAACAAGACTGACCAGACTCAAGAATGGTTTATCAATTGATTTTGATCCAATTTTAACCATGTTTGTAGAGAAGTAAACGATGAAACACGTCGCACTCAATGCAAGCCGAAGTTCATGTTATGATGATCAGCAGACCAGCACATTTTCTTGATGAAAGGCAACATATTCGAGCTTTAATCAGTGAAAGATCTTGGCGTTTGACTCTGATCTAAGGAAGTGAGCTGTGGATACTGCAATTATGTGATCTCCTAAAGTCAAATCTCATGAACATAGTGCGTTTCAGAGGTCTTCAAATTCATCGTAAACATTAATTTGATACTTCCTAAAGTTAATCTTCTAAAGAAAGGCACAAAGCTTTGCTGGAGATAGAATCCATTTCGATCATGTGCCGTTCGATTTTTATAAATAATTATTGCCATTTTATCTTTTATGAGAATCAGCGTTACCAAGTCGAATTGGTGTTGTACGAAGGTGCACGATTTCAGGATAAAAAAATCAGATGCGCTTGATTCTCATTGAATGTTATCGGACGTACGACTCTATGATCGTAAAAATGTTCATAATCTTCCGTAAAATATTTTAATAAAATGTCTCTGCTCCAGAAATTTCAGTAATAAAATGTCTCGACTCTAAAGGTGCTAAATTCACGCTTGACCTCCGATGGAAGTTTGTCTGTCTGGAACTGCCCGGTCCATCTCACTGAACTTCTTTTCTGTAGAGGTCGCTCCCTGAACTGTGTAGTGAACTATGTATCATCATCAAACTACTTGCTATCTGTCATCATCAAACTTACTTTGGTAATGACAAACTTACGCTCTTTATTTTAATAATTTTTTAAATCATCAGGTTACGCCGTATAGATATTAATACAAAGAACAGTTTGAGCTACTGGTATTTTATCAAAGCTTCTGAATAAAACATCACATTTTAGTCATTACGGATCATAATACCGAGCAGCTAGGCTCAATGTGCACCTCATTGTCAACACTCATGTTTTTCTTTTCAGACATTTTGTAGAGGAACACAAGAATAACTCAATTGTATATGTACACATTAATTAAAAATAATAATTATTCAAGAGACACCTCTGTGAGTATAGTCATGTTTTCATTGAATAATGCCCCAGCTGAATTTTTCCCCACACAGAGGAGGCTAATACTTTCAGGAGGAGAGGTTTCTTAGTTCTCTCAATTTCTTTATTATTGATATGTATCAAAATGATTGGGATTTATGGCGTAAAAGATGTCTAAATTTTCAACATATGCACACTCGTTTCTATAATAAATCAGCAACACATATACTCGTCTACCATCATAAATGAGATCCGCTGAGGACATGAGGAAGTGTGCTGGATTGTAACACTACAAGCCGGATGTAGAGTAGCTCAGGCTCCCTAATTTTGACAACTACTCAGCCTGTTGCTTGCAGTGATCCAAATTAACGTATTTGGTAGGTCGTAATTTCTGCCTCAAGCTTAGATTTTGGTCTATAATATTTTATTCCTTATGGTTAATATGGTCTAACTCGTTAAAGAATGAGTAACAAATAGGGATTGATTTTCTATTATATAAGTATATATATATGTATATATGTATATATATATAAATATATATATATATATATATATATATATATATATATATATATATATATATATATAGATGTTGCAGTTAGGGAAAATGGGTAGAAATAATGGGAAGCGGGTCGATTCTATTTTGAACGTTTCAGTAACGTTCGCAACGAATAGTCAGATGGTGATGTTATAAAGTCACAGGAAAAATAAATGTAGCTACACTTCAAAATTGTAATTTTTGTTAGCTTCTGTCACTTCAAGGAGCGCAACTTGCACCAAATCGAAAAAATGATTGATAAAAATGTTCTTTAATGACGTGATTGAATAACTTTACAGTCGGTACATTCACACCAGGGGCGTTTCCGATTCTTTGTTTTTTCAAACTACGAAAATGAGAGTTTACTTATAAATAAATTTTACTTAAATCCTGAGCAGCTCACAATCTCTGAAGCAGTAACTATATCATGTCTCTTGATAACATTTATATGCGTTCAATTTTTTCTGAATAACATTAATTAGAGAGGAGAACTGAACCTCCCTCTTCCGACGACTGAAGTCATAAGGCCGTCAATGGAAAGTCAAGATGACACCGACAAGTCCCAGGCAAATATTTATAGCGGTCTGCAAAAGGGCCAGCCTTCCACAGCTCACCACGGGGCCTTTATTTCATCGCACTTTATTGCCAGACTTGGACTTGAGGGCAACAGCGCTCACTAAGATCGAATTCATACGCTCAACTGTCGAGACTGGAAGCACTCGTACTTTATTTTACGGTATGAATTCAGGAAATTGAGTTATTTATAAACGCTGCTATGAGTATTCAAGTTCACGAATACCGTTTTCCATACGTTCAGTGCTTGCTCAAAAATAAAGAAGAAAAATTATCGTATTTTGTACAGACGACTGGAGCATGAGTAGGGAATACTAAGTGTGTTGGAGCATGGGGGCTCCATCGATCTTCGCATATCATATGTTACTTTCGATGCCGAGTTCTAAAAAGTAATTAAGTACATCTTAAACGTACTTTCTTTTGAAGATTAGATGAAGATACCATTTTATAACTTGATAATTATTAACGTAACCTGAGAGGAAAAATGAAAAAAGATTGAAATCATTGTTGGCTGATATTGCTATAGTTGAAACGTTTCAAGTTTCAAAAATTGTGAATTTCCAATACAGAACAGATATTTAAAACCATGGTACAAGTTTCAAATTGGCTTTGTAGTGCTATCGATTATCTTAAAGATCTTAATTTTCGGCTGTTGTTTGAAGTCTCCGAAAAATTCTTACCTTAGCAAAAATAGTGTTATTTTCTCTGGTAATCGTATCAGTGAAGAGAATCAAATTATTCAGGACACCCAGCTTCATTTTTTTGGATCACACAAAATATTTTCAATCTTTTATCTAGTTTGATCGAGTTTCAGTCATGTCTTTAGCTAGAGCAGCAAATAAATCAGTAAATAATTCACAGGAGTAAAGATTGGTGCCTAAGGTGCGTTGAAGTTTCCTAAAACTCGTACCAGTTTTCTGAGTCCCATGGTATACAATATGTCGTACTTGATCAAAAAGGGAAATAATTATAATCTTGCTATTTTGCTTGCATTTTAGGGCTGTAGAAATAAGAAATTAAGGAATAGAACCAACTTTCTACTCCCTCCCCCTTCAAAATAAATCACAATCATTCAATATTTACTCTATGACTGGCAGGAAAAGTCATTTATTTGTGAAAAAATGAAAGAACATTTAATTGCTGTGAAAAGTGTTAGTATGTCACATCAATAACAATATGTCCTGAAGCTGACATCATATTCAGAGGGATCACAGTGGTCACAGATAGTAAGTATCCAGTTGAATTGAGTTTACGACGAAGTTCTATTCAAGTATTTTAGTAGAATAACCTCAGTCTGAAAATAAAATAAAAATATGCTTGCTTTTAACTTCTTTCCAAATCATATACGTATTTTAATATTTTTTCCATTAATCCACCAGTGCTTTAATTCAATGTTTTTAATCATTCAAATAATCTTGAACTCATTACCACCACAAACAAGCTTCAGCACCCGCCACCTCCACACACGCTCCCAGCACTCGTCACCACTCCAGACAAGCTCCCAGCACCCGTCACCACCCCAGACAAGCTCCCAGCACCCGTCACTAACACATACAAGCTCCCAGCACCCGTCACCACTACATACAATACAAGCTCCCAGCACCCGTCACCACAACCAAGGCGGTAGAAATCACTACACATAAGATGGTATGATTTACTACTCACAACATGGTAGGTGAGGCCATCAATCAGTCTGTGAATAACATTACTCACTAGGAGGTGTGTACGCAATGTCCCTCAAATATTGCGCTACGGGCCTTCGTTACTCATAACATTGCCCTTGCTTCCTTCATTGACAACCTTCCGCATTATTGCCTCCGACTTTTATGACATTAATCGATCAATTTTAGTGACCATTTTTGATGCATCGATGAGACACGTGAAGGCTTGCACCATTTGTTGTTGGAGGTTTGATTTTACGTGGCAGCATCGTGTGTGCGTCATGGGGGCCTGGGAATTCATTGCAAGTTCGGCTCGGTTACGCAAAATCAAGCCATTGCTTACTTATGTGTAGGCTTTCATGGTCAGCGACAGTTCATCTCAGAAGATCATTTGTCTGATGTTATATCATAAATCGAAAGAATTCAATACAAAGACGGTGATAATTTTTTGTCTCATGGAAATGTTCTCTTTGGGAGCCATATGAAAGCAGTGATTTACACAGATGGTCTATAGGAATACAAGAAATTTGCTAAAGTTGAAACGAGATTGAACGAAATATTGCGTCGACTGTACAAGTGCATATAAAACGGCACGTCACGTTTTGGTTGCAAAGTTTTTTCTTGGATTTTGAGTCATTTTTACGTAAGTTTCGTGTCCATGAACATAACGAGCCTGATTAGCACGCATCGCATGCAACCACTTCCTTGAAATGCTCGAAGGTTTTTGGGTAATTTAATTTTGCCAGCCCTCTACATGAAAGTTTTTATGCTAATTTTAACTTCCTGACACACTCTCAGTGACCACGGCATCGACTCAAGGTGGAAAACCAACACAATTTGCATAAAAGAAACCATGCAATTCCAACGAACTTCTCTTCAAAATTTACTGACTCTGAGAACGCCGTGAGCGTTGTAAAGAAAATATCGTTGGCAGTTGACAATAGCTGTACAGCACCGTTATTATTCCATGGTTTGGGAATGCAGCTTATGTTCTTATTTAGTTATGATTTGTTTAGGTAAGGTAACAACGCACTGTGTTCATTTTCTATGCGCTTTTCACGACACACGAATTAAAGATTTGAACTCGAACACGTGTCCAGTCAATGTAGGGGAAAACTCTTTCATGAAAAAATAATAATTTTGGGGTGTGTACTTGGCTATTAGTCACACAAATGTGCTGTGCTGAACTTGCGACTAAGTTCCACATCGAATAACCACATATTTATTGTTAGAGATCATTCATTTACAATAGAATAATTGGGAAATGCAATGAAGACTTAGGGATTGCGACAATCCCGTTGCAGCGACTAGTAGGGAACTAGTTACAACTGTGTGTTACGTAGCAGTTACAACACGTACAGATCAAGTGGAGATAGAAGAGAACAACAATCTTGCCCTCGACGTAGCGAAAAAGCGTGGGGAAAGAGAGGAAAATATAGCGACATGACATGTGGAAGAGAGGAAAATGTCTCGACAAGGTGTGGGGAAGAGAGGGCAATGTGACAAGATGTGGGGGAAGAGGGGGCAATGTGACAAGGTGTGGGGAAGAGAGG
>VCRD01000693.1:114428-205365 GCA_006783055.1 Trinorchestia longiramus | reverse complement strand
TGACAAGGTGTGGGGAAAGAGGGGGCAATGTGACAAGGTGTGGGGGAAGAGGGGGCAATGTGACACAGTGTGGGGGAAGAGAGGGCAATGATATCACTTTTCAGTTATGCACTTCCTCCTAAAATAGCTGACTACTTGACCTAGAGATGGGAGTTAGGGAACGTACTAATTTTAATTAATGTAGGGACGTAAGACTATAACTCTTTCAATAACTTACATGCTCAAGCAGTCCTAACTAATATGGCATTTGTGTTAAAGTGTACAGAAATAATCAAAGCTCTTCATTAAGATCGTTAACTTTTGGAATACAAAGTGTGAAATAGATTGAGGTGTTGTCTCCTGAAATATTGGCGGGTAATGAAAACAATTTTTGATCTACTTGTAAGAATTCAAACGATTTCCATTCAGATTCACGCTGTTTGAATGAACTTTTCCAGAAGCGGAGCTGTGCCTCAAGTCGTGCTTCCTTGCATTTGCTAGCTCCTCGTCGGTAACTTCTGGTATTGTTTTTTTCTGTCTTAGTCTGGCTGTTAGGGAAGTGTTTAAGGGCTGTAGAAACTGGTAAAACCGTTTCTGTTTCCCTTTTTCAGCTAGTTATTATCAGAATATACAGCATCCTTTTCTTAAAATATCCATAAATGGGTGGAATATTTTGAATTTATCTTGATGGGCTTCCTATAAGTTCGACACTTTGGCAGAATTCCAGGAATTTATTTGTGGAGTGCTGAACGTCGACCTTCCTTCACAAAAAATTAGGTTCCGGTGAAGGTTCCATCGTTATTCAACCGCATTTAGTGCGTAATTACCTGAATGCAAGATTATAACACACTTTCATGATAGAAATATTTATTTAGTTCAGTGTCCCACAATTAATTTGGGTAGAAGATTTTCGAGTGATACATATTTGTAATTCATTGAAATTTACAAAACTTTACCTCTGTGGCGGTAAGTGTGCGTTCTTCTTTTAAAAACAGACTTTTGGACCAAAATTTAGTTTTACCTAATGCCAGGAAAACTGAACATACTGAAAAACATAGATCACCTCAATATTTAGTATATCTGTTCATGTATTTTTCCATGACAAGATTTCAGCATATCTTGGTTTGCAAGCTCATATAGACATGCAAAAACGGTTCATAGTTTTCTATTAGTTTTAATGAAAGCACACACTTTTAGGCTAAACAATGGTGCTGATGCTCAAATGAAAATGGATAAAATCCCACTGATTTTAAGAGATTTTTATCATATATTATAGCTTTTCTTCATCTACGTCTGACACAGGATCTAAGTACTGAAGTAGGGAGTTTTCAAAAATTTCCAACCTAAGGTATTTGAAAACAAATGTTAAGGTTTGTCAATCTCCATATTATTTGCTCAAACAACTAAATACTTTTTAAAATTTGATAGCACACGAAACTACGTGTGCAAGAAAACACGTAATCATTTGTGGAGAGAAAAACAGGTTTTGCAAGCAAAGAAAGGTGAATTAAAAAGAAAGTCCATACATTCTGTACCAGATGTGACGTTTCTTAAATAAACAGGAGGAAGAATGTGCCAAGTTCTCACAGGTGTTCAATAAAAAGACGGGCCTTGCTCTATTGCAGCATTCACAAGCACAACGCAAGCAGCTGCTACCAAGCATCTGAGGCCTCGACCTTCTGTTGACTTCAGCCTTGATCTTGAATGTTCTCCTCTACCCCTCACAACAAGTTATGCACAACAATTGAAGATAATAAAGAAGCTTTAGTTTTTATTACCCAACGCTCTTCAAAAACAGGGGGTGAAAATCCATAACTCTAAATTGGTGACACTCTACGGTGAAATGCGTGGTGGTGTACAGGTGTACGGTGTACAGCAACGTAGTGAAAACAGTTGACCGTGTAGTGCACAACAGTGCAATGTAGCACAGTATGGTGTAGAGGAGTGTAGAATCGGACAGTATGGTGAAAAACAGTGCAAAACCCAAAACTGGTAAGTGCATCAGTGCAGAATTCAGAAGCTTAGAAGACCATACAACACAATAACAGAGCAAGCCGTTATATTGAGCAGGCAAAATTGTAAAATAATACAAAATAATGATGCAGAATAGTATACTGCAGTGCTCAGTGCTGAGTAGTACAAAAATAGAAACAATATCGCCACAGAAAGATGCGTCAGGCACAGTAAAGCATAATCAGTTCAGCACAATTGCGTACAGCTGTACATGTGTGTAAGACACAAGAGCAGTACACAGCAGTGTAGCACAGCAGCAGAGCACAACAGCTGTGCACAATACTGCACAGCAGCGGTGTACAGCAGTGCACAACAGAGGAGCACAACAGTGCACAGCAATCGAGGGGAAGGGGGCAGCACTACGGGCTCCACTCAATTATAAAGAACAATGCACTACACGATACAACCAAGATAAGTCTTAGACCTCTGCAGGCTTTGCATCATCGGACTCTTTCACTGACTTATTTTTACTGGAGGATTTTGTCGGCATTTTACGTCTGGCAAAGAAGACCTTCGTCCCACAGGCAATTGTGCAGCAACTATTTGGCGCCGAAGCCCCGATTTATCTTCGTCCAAGTCTGAGTTCCTGCGACCGTGCGATTGAAAGACTTGAGTCCAGACAAGTTGAGTCGACAATCGTGGCTGGGGCAGCTGAGTACCGCTCGCTGTTAGTGTTAATTTTTGTACTTCATGTATAAGCAACCTATAACTCAACTCAACGGGCAAAGCAGTTTCTAATGTGTGTTCTCAATATTTAAGCTTAAAATGATGCATGCATTGAAACGTACGGCCGTTGAACTACTCTAACTCTTCATTTAGCTTGGACTTTATAAATCTTTGGTTGAAAATGGTACGATAATTTTAAGAAGAAGGTTTATGTGTTTTTGTAGTCATTAATTTTTGGCCGTTCTTGTGAATGAAATAATTCTTCACTGATGAGGCTCGCTGCCATCCGCTGAACGATTTCACTCGTTCAATGTATTTTTTTTTAAATATTTCCCCCCCCGCGTCGTACGCTGTTTAGTGGGAGTAAGGGATAATGCTTCATGTCAAGTAATAACCATCCATAGCTATCTACCTATTCAGAAAATATAGAGTTATTTGATGAAGTAACAGCGAAGTAAAGACAATGAAGCTTGCAAAGAATGAAACCAGAATACCCACGATCACTTGATCACCTTCAGGTGCCGACAACTTTGAATCACGTAAAATTTTGACAGTGAATCTCCATCTGCATTCTATAAATCATTAAAATCCATGCATTTCAAGCGATAATAAATAAATGTAACACAATATAATCCAAGGTTTTGACACTGAAACTGCCCAAAAATTTTAAACACTTATACGGGCTTGCTGACATCGATATCTGACAAATACTCGTATTCAGAAACTTGTTGCATCAATGAAGTAACAACCAGCATAACGTTTCTTCAGTAGTCTATGGAAAATTTATTTATCTAAAAAAGTCATCTGGACTTGAAGCTTCTGCCCCAGCGACGACGTGAAATGAAGTTTTGTAATTTTATTCGTAGTTTATAATAAAATAATGGTGCACAAATAGTTTTACATCTCTTTGTAATAATAATTTTGAATGATAATGCACATGGTTCCTAATTTTCCTTCCTTTAACTTCGCCACATTAACATTAACTCAACTAAAGATTTATTTACATGAGTATTTGATGGTTGACAAGCTCATTATTTGCTTAAACAACCATGAGGAAAATGACTTAAAGGGCTCATTAAGAATTTTTTGAAGATCAAACAGTTGAGCCGAAATTGTGTTTTATGTCATGTTACACGCTCGTAATGCAAGTTTAGTGCTTGGTTAATGGAAATAGTACATTGTAATTGGTATTAATGTTTCTTAAATGGAATTAGTGCATTGTTGAAGGAATTAGTGTGCTGTTAATAGAATTAGTGCATTGGAAATGGAATTCATGTGCTGTTAATAGAATTAGTGCTTTGTTAATGAAACTAGCATGCTGTTAATAGAAATAGTGCGGTGTGAATGGAAATGGTGTGCTGTTAATAGAATTGGTGCGTTGTGAATGGAACTAGTGTGCTTTTAATAGAAATATGTAGTGGGTTGTGAATGGAATGAGTGCATTGGTACTGGAATTAAAACACAGTCGTGCTCTTAGTTATCGAGTTAATAGCAATATCCGTTTTTACTGCGTTATCTAATTACAATGAATTCAAAATTATGAAAATTCACTTTAATAAAACAATAAATTGGACTTGCAACCAAAATTCAGAAGATAATTGGTACATCTTGGTTGCATAGGCAATCTCAAAACACTACGCAATCAGAAAGCATTGCTCATGTTCGAGTGTGTGTCTATTGCGAAAGTTTTTTCTCGTATTTTTCTTAACCCGTGTTTAGACTTGAACCCCGAAATTTGTTGGGTGCTCTACTGGACAAAATTGTACTCTTGCATCCAATATTTTCCATGAACGCGAAGCTGATTTCAATGAAATTATGCTCGATAAAACTGTGGCGTTCTCATTCATTGAACAAAATCTCATAAACGAAACCCGTTCTGTAGAAATTTCAGGAAATGATGAGCTGCAAATGAGCCAAAATAAAAAAATGAGAAAAAACAGGTAAAAAGGAGCGATGGCAAAAATGATTGATCATTGATGTTCATAAATGAGTTTGCAAGTGTCTGATTATTCATATGAAGATTTATTTGTGTTCGTTTTTGTTTTTTGCTCCCATTGGCAATTTTATTTGCTCCTATACTTTTTAAACCTACACCTGCATTTCTGCTTGTTCTGCATTGTACTAAGCAGTCGTATTTCTGTGTGTCCTAGGCTGTATTCAGCCCTCGTGTTTCTGTTCGTCCTATATTGTACTCAACCCCCGTATTTTTGTGTGTCCTAAGTTGTACTCAACCTCCGTATTTCTGTGTGTCTTAGGTCTGTATTCAGCCCTGTGTTTCTGTTCGTCCTATATTGTACTCAACCCCCGCATTTTGTGTGTCCTAAGCTGTACTCAACTCCCGTATTTCTGTGTGTCCTAGACTGTATTCAGCCCCCGTGTTTCTGTGTGTCCTAAGCTGTACTCAGTACCCGTATTTCTGTCTGTTCTACACTGTATTTAGCCCCCGTATTTACGTCTCCTCTACGCCGTACTCAAGAACAATTAATTCGTGGCTAATAAGCAGCATAATTACTTTTTTTGCGGGAGTAATTTGACCCAAATGCCGCTGCTTAACTTGGATTAATCGTCCTGCGAGTGTTTGAACTTTCCACTTAAGTCAAAAGTAATAACACCGTTCCCAACACCCGTGCATCCACAGCATACCAAGTGCATTCGAAGATAAGCATTTCAATGGTATTAACATTTTCTATTTATTGGTAGGTTTTCCAAAATTGATTTTGATGTCAGTGACAAAGTTGAAATTATTACAGTTTTGAAGGGAAATCTTGTGTACGCTTGCAGTTTACATATTCTTGCACAAATTTGTGGCTTTTTATTAAGCATGAACTTGTGTTCAGATGATCTCTATAAACCGATACAATTTATATCTTTGCAAACCCATCAGTATTAGTTCTACAGTATTTCTAACCCAGAAGTATGCAGTACTTCTTTATTAGAATATAAATAGAAAGGTATTTCATTAGTTTGTTTTATTTATATTCCGACACTTTGGAAAATCTTTGTATATGATCTGTTGAAAAACGTGCCAACATTCGAAAAGAAAATGGCAATTCTTCTGCTATGGGTTACACATAAATTTTCTTGGATGTCAGAGAAGTCGACCTTAGTACAATAATTCGCTACTAAAAGCTATCATTATTTAACGCAATGCTTCACCGTCTTCATCTCTGCTCTGACTGAAGAACAGGTTAGAGTTAGCCAATAAATCTCGATAAGAAGCCTCTAAATAGTTGTGGCTTGCGAGCAGGATTTTTTTTACCATGGTGTGGCCTCACATCAGTGTAAACTCGACAAAATAAATAGTGCAGCTGAAGAATGCACACACATACTATGGGAACTGAGGACAGCGCTTCTGGATATTATATTTTTGTTTCCATTCTCTTTAGATGGTCACTAATTCTCCATATGAGTCTTTTAATAAAGTGTGTAGTAATGATGTAAAACGTCCAAATGCATGGAGAATACCGTAGTGTTTCTTCTAAACTTTTTCCTGCTGCAGAACATCGTTAACGTTTGTGTAAAGCTAGAATGCATTTCTCAGAAACCTTAAAAAAAGTATTTTAAAAATGTCTAACAAAGGATAATAATCAGTTTGTAAATTTTCTTTCGGTATGAGCTAGCAAGCCCATTTTGATTGCTATACGCGAAGTTACTTTCACCTGACAGGTCTCTTTTATATACATGTAATAAACCTTTAGAGTCACTTTCAATAGATTTCATTTTCAAGTACGTCTACTATAATATAGCTAACTGATTTCCAGCTGAAGATTTATACTTGTTTCATCAACTGAGTGTAAAATTGTAGCCATATTCTTGTAAGCTTTATTCAATACAGAACATTTCGTTAGTCGGTGAGCATTTGCCTTATAGTTGAGATGGTAGCAGATCTTGTGAAGAACTAAACATGACAGGCGACTTACCTGTCAACATACTGTGTATGGAACAACACACCTCAAATTGAGTGACAACTGTACGTGGGAAGAGCCATGTTGTCCAGCAAGGATAGCTCTGAAACGATTGAATAAGAACATTGTGCAGGTCCCAGACTGCACCGGTAGAGCCCCCACAGCAAGACGGATGAACTGTTCTGTGCTTCGACGGAAAACCAATTACGACTTGAGATAAGCATTTCAGCCAGCATCTTATCTGGTCGAACATCAGTGCAGCACAACAGAAGAATGGCACGAGGCAAGCATAGAAATAGTTAAGATGCTGCACTAAAAATGAAATCTGCATAACATGAAATTGCATTATTCCTTCGGAGAGACTTATACAGAATTTCTTAATCTAAGCAGGGAAAAAGACTGATTTGACGTGCTTGATGGGGCTTTATAAAAACAGCTCGCTCCAAAACTGTATTGATTTAAATACCAGAGATATTAATTCTTGATCTTTATTTAACAAGTTCCTATTCTTGAATCGAAATTACTCGTACATCACACTTGCCTCCCATTTCACACCTCAGTCTTCAGCTTTCTTTTACATACATTTATTATTGTTGGGAACAGTGAAACCCGATCGATGTATCTGATAGAAGTTTCTATGCGTTATTTTAATTAAATGCGGGAGTTTATGACTCACAACTTTCATCATCTAAGTTTCATTGATATTCTACTATTTATTTAATTAAAAACCATAACGGTTTTGATTTAGAAGTGAGTAAATTGAACATCTCACGTTTGTTAGTTGAAACTTATATTAGATTGAAAAGTCCTTGTAGCTTCTAACAATACTAATATTCAATTAAAAGCCGCACAGATTTTTTTGACATACCTTGTATTATTCAAGGTACCTACATGCGCAAGACATTTAAGTCATCACAAGGGGTTAATGTGTATTATAATGCTAAAATAATGTTTCAGTAGCTTTTGTGTTAATTATCAGCAATAAACTTGATACTTCAAAACCGAGAGCGTCAAATATAAATTTTGTAGCTTGAAATATAGTCTATCAAATTTAGCTTAGTAAAATGATAGTGTAAGCCCTTCCATCAACGTGTATTGTTTATAACCAAACCTGATTACTGAAAAAATCAAAAGTAATCAAATTATTCGGTTTCACTATTAACATGGCTACAATCAGTGAACTTTAGAGAACCCTTTAGAGACTTAGAAACAATGGCGTATTTATAATGGCAAAGGCGACCATTGTTTACCCGCAGATTAAGCTGGGAGAAGTTATTATGCATGGCAGAAAGTAGTTGACGTTCGTTGTAAACGGACTTTACTGGCGTTATGACAAAAGCAATGAACTGGAGGGGCTTTTGAATTAACTCAGGCGTATTGAGTGCGTGTCTCATCAGGAGGAGAGACAAATGTTCTGCGAATGACTTGCAAAGACGAGAGTACAGGCAACTGCTGAAACTAACAAGCCTTTGCAGTGACGAGAAACCAGCCACTCTGATGAAACTCGACCACAAAAAACATTGCCTCGAGCACAGTGACTACGGGAGGCAATCTTGGTGACAGTGATGAGGTTGACAGGCTGTCACCTGAGAGCAGTTATGGCGGAGTGATCCTTTGTTCAGAGGGTGTCACCTGCGATCAGTTGTGGCGTAGTGATCCTTTGTTCTGTGTCATTTGAGACCAGTTGTGACGTAGGAATTTTTCTTTAGATGGTGTCACCTGGTGGCAGTTGTGGCGTTGTGATCTTTGTTCAGAGGGTGTCAAATGACAGCAGTTGTGGCGTAGTGATCCTTTGTTCAGAGGGTGTCAAATGACAGCAGTTGTGGCGAAGTGATCCTATGTTCAGAGAGGGTCAAATAACAGCAGTTGTGGCGTAAGGATGCGCTAGATATGGATACTAGTTGATGATAGTTTGGGAGTTTAGGATAGTTTAGGATAGTTAAGGAAATTTTTTAGAGGTTGTCATCTCCGACATAATTGAAGCGTAGAACTTAGTACAAAGTGTCCTATCGCTTAAGCCTGAATAAGAAGAACGAAAACGTACTTTAAATTAGCTAATGAACTTTATCCTTACACCTCGTCACCAGGTATGAAAGTGGTTATTTAATCACGGTTTTACTACAGCCACGATTTATTGGAAGCTCACACTACATAGTAGGACCAATGAATGGAAAAGTAACCATTATTGCAGTAATTTTTTATTGTCATCCCGTCCCACTCGGGTATTATCGCCCTATCTTTACCTTAGTTGTTACCACAACAGTTACAACAGTTGTAATGGAATCCCGATTGTTGTCATGTTAGACTTAGTGGAGGAAACGATCTCAAGGCCGCTGTGTTGCACTGAGTACCATCCATAAATCAGAATTGTTTTTTGTTCGAATTTGTGATTAAGTAAACATTTTATTTCCATCCCGTCAGTATGTGAGATGGCCTCAAAATTACGACTTAAGAATTAATAATTTCTTGCTTTGAGAAATTTCTTTATGACATTTTATGTCAAATATATTGAAACAACATGTTCTGATTCACGGCAATTTTAATGAACGAGGAATTGGTTACTCTGAAATCATTACGATGAAATATTAATTAGGAATAATAATAATTTCTATTTATGGATAGACTTTAAGACTGAAGAATTGATACTGTATGCATCACATGTATATAGTGCGATATTTTTTTTTAAATTGACGTATTCTTGTAGGTTTTCGAATTTATTTTCAAGAGTAGAATGAGAAATATTTCAGTGAGGACGCACAAATTAGTCATAATGTGCGCCATTGAACAATGACTGACGAAACGAACAGAAAATCTTAACTTCTAACTCTACGAGAACATTTATTCAATAGAAATTAGTTTTCAGGGAACAACTCAAAGGCAATATTTTAATACTGTTAATAAATGAAGTAAAAATTCGCCTTGAGTAACGTTTCGCCGCACAAAAAGAGCGCCGTCCTGGCAAGATCAGTTACCGTTGGGCAATCTTTGCTCGTGCTGGCCAGAAGTCCCCCCTGGTCTGAATCTTGTTCGTCTCTTCTTGATTTGATTCGCTGCTTGTTTCTCGAGCTTTGCTTAAAGTCAAGTGCTTGTTCCTTAGTTCTTCTCGCTGCCTTATCTTTCCCGGCAGTGTTTGAGCAAAGCACTCAATGATAACCTAAAATAGATTCAGAAGTGAGTTGGTACGACTGTTCAGACCGGGGTATCGTGAAATCAAACCTCCCATCTATTGTCGGTTCATCATTCGATCACTGTTGGAAGCTTAGCGCAGTCATTGGTCACGAAAGGTCCAAGTTTTAAGTCTCGTTCTCTATATTATTATTTCTGGGTTCATTGACTATAAATCAAGCGCGAAATCTCTTGTGGCTCGTAATAATCAAGGGCTCTTTAGTCAGGAAATCGTTCTGCGGAATATGGATCAATTTATGGTCCGGATTAACTATGAGTAACGATCACTGCTTGAAAATATGGAAAAAATCCCTATATGCTGTGGATTAGCTAAGCTACAGTACAATATTTATTACTTTCTTTCTATACACAAGACTGCTGCCCCTGAATATTTCCTTTCACCTTCACGAATTTCCAGGAGCTTATTTGAATATAAGAGTGAGCGTTAAGCGGAGATACATTATTAAAAAAATATCACACATCGAGCGTTCTCTGAACAAATGCTCGACCGACATACGGGTTTCCCTTATGACAGTGACTATGTTTTTGATTAGTCGATTAAGGAAAGATATTGCAGTCTGAATTTATGACCATTTTTTTAAGTGTGCTTCAAGGTGTTCATTTTTGCTATGCTCAATTAGGAACAAGTCAAGGTTAAAAATTTAGAGCGTAATGTACTCTCTATAGCATCTAGGGTGGGTACAGTGGGGCCTCTGATGATAAATTGTTTATCGGAACACGTGTCCTAATAATGTGAACACATTTATTGAATTTTCTTGGTCAGATTTTTTTAGAAGTGTACATTGGAAAATAATTCAGACTGGCTTCTGTTCATTCTGAATCGGAATTTAGTTGCACTTCTGAGGGCTTGATTTGAACAACAAACAGTCTCTACTTTCCAGCTTCCATACTTGTGACAAAGTAATTATTCTCAAGTGTAAAGAGCACTTCGAGAATCGTCTGAACAACCAAATTTCGAAAAAATACTGAAAAATGTCACTCTAGAAGAACGCAACTACGATGTAGTAATTTAATTTTTTCATAGAATTATTAGGTAATTGCGGTATTTGCTGTGTTCAGTTAGTGCACTGCCCCTGGATCATCACGCACGTCTTGCCTCACGGACCAGTAATTAAATTAATGACATCCTAATGACACATCTGACGTATGTGAAGCAGACGAAGGAATTGCAACCAAGGTCGAGAGGGACAAATTTTCAGCTACACATCAGTTTATCCTTGCAATAAAATTAAGAGTAAGTCAGCTGCTAGGTGTTCCCCTGCAGCTGATAGAGGTAAGAGCTAACTTACGATGCTGATCGCAAGTAAAATAAGGCATATTTAACATCATAAATATTTCCACTACAATTCATTCTTGTGCATGTAAATGGCTTCGAGTAGTACATTATGAGTAGTACGTCGTAAGTAGTACACAATGAGTATTGCATCAAATTAAAACACGAAATGTCCGTGTTATGCATACAGAGAAGTAGCACGAATAATCCCAAAGCATTATTGGGATTAGAGTATGAAGATACATATATTCAGTGGCGTTTGAGATTCTTTTGAGTTCCGTATGTAAACTGAAATTTTGATTCTCTAGAAACGATGCTGCTACTAAGAATAACATTACAGAGTAACATCACACACAACATCAGGGAAGTTTTGACCCTCAATCTAATGACAGGACCGCACGCAGCGTGATGGCGGTCTGGTGTTCAGGAGAGCGAGTGGTACAGACAGTACTGAACTCAGACGACACTTGTGACGTGCAGCTGGACGAGGTCTGGTAAATATGATACCATGGACGACTTAACAGGAATTCTCCTGTAGTCCCCTTCGTATTAATTCCCCCTTTAGGGCGTCGCCCAAGTAAATATGTTGTTGACTAGACAGTTCCCGCGAAAATTCCACGGTTTAAAAGTGATAAAATTAGGTATCTATGAAATCAAATACGTTTTTCAGCCGTGGTACTATCAGAACCTGAATATTCTTCATGAATACATACAGAACTTGCATTCTGTCTCTTATTTACCGATATCATGGCCATTTAGGAGAAAAACCTAATTACGGGGAAAATAGCATATTTTATAGAAATCTAGCGCCATTAGTATCCACAATAAAATGCTTAAAATACATGCAGATCGGTTCTGATTTCAATTCAATAATTTTTCTTTAGTAATAGATAGGAAGTAATGGGATGGACACACATATAAAGGGAGATACACTCTATTAAACAGGGTGGCCCATAAGTAAGGTACCTTTTTAAAACTATTATAGCTATAAAACTACAAATGGTAAAGAGATTAAGTTACTTCAGAATGAATGAGGAGACTTCAAAGTTTTATACCATTGTATCAAGTCTACCAATAATCACAACATATTGCCCAAAAAATTCATGAAATCCACCCCCCAAAATGAATCGCTACACGATGGAACAACGAGCAAAAATAGTGGAACTTTACTTCCTATGTAATTGTTCGGTTACTGAAGTTCAGAGGAATTACAGGAATATTGATGGTGTTGGAAGGAGTCCTTCGAAAAATGGCATAAAAAATTGATAGTGAAATTTAGAGAAACTGGGACAACAGTAGACAGACAACGTTGTGGCAGGCCACGGACCATACGAACTGGTGCTTCAATTGCAACGAGTGTTGCTGATCGGCCCAAAACGTCAACTAGGACACGTTCAACTCAACTGAGAATGTCACGTACCTCACTGCAACGTATTTTGGTAAAAGATCTAAAGTATCATCCAAATAAAATTCAATTAACTCAAGAACTCCATTCTATGGGCTACCAAAAGCGATTAGATTTTGCGAATAGATTTCTACAATTTGCAGAAAATGAAGACTTTGTAAAGAATTTAATAATGACTGATGAGGCACATTTTCACATCAATGGTTTTGTCAATAAGCAAAATTACAGATTCTGGGCCTCAGAAAATTCAAAAGAACTTCATGAACGTCCACTTCACTCAGCTAAAGTAACAGTATGGTGTGACAACACGTCTTCGAGGATCATTGGACCATATTTTTTGAAGATGCTAATGGTGATGCAATTTGTGTTAATGGAAACCTGTATTGACAGATGATTCAAGAATATTTGATACATGAAATTGGAGATAATAACACAGAGATTACCTTTTTACAACAAGATGGAGCTACAGCGCACACAGCGAAAGAAACAATGTAAATGTTAAAAGCAATTTTTCCAAACAATAATTTCTCATTTTGGTGATATACCGTGGCTGCCTCGATCTCCAGATCTAAGTGCTCCTTATTTATTTCTCTGAGGATGCTTAAAAAAAGTGTTTACATTGAAATGTCTGAGACCTTACAGCAATGGAAACTAATCATCATTCATGAGATCAACAACATTTCACCAGAGACATTAAGAAAAGTAATGAACAGCACTGTTGAAAGAGCACGCCCTTGTTTGACTAATAATGAAGGTCATTTAAAAGATATTGTATTCCATAGTGAAACGTATTTTATTGTTTCATTTATAAATTTATATTGAACTTTGACCCAACCCTACCTTGATTCTTTGTATAAGTGGATTGCCAAAGTGTGCCAATGATTTCAGTTCTCACTTGTGTCTTTATAATGAATATGAATGCTAACATAATTTTTCAAGCGCATTTTGCCTCTGCAGTCTCTGTAAATAATTTTCATTAGGTGATTTAGCAGCTTTTCTGAGTGAAACTAAACAAACTTTTATATTCTGTTGCTTCCTCACACAGTGTTTTTTATTTTTATTTTAAGTTCTTCTCGAAAACTCTCATGACACACCCAATAGGAATGTCATAGTGGTAAAATAATGAAGAATTCTTTACCTCTGTAATTGCGTTATTTATTTTCAAGCGTGTTTTTTGTCTTCCATTGTTGTTCAATAGAGATTATATTTCCTCTACATTTACCTCATAGAACTTGTACCTCTATCATGTAAACCACAAATTTGAGATGGAATTTGATGATTTAAATTTGAGGTTTTACAATTTGGGGCGCCTAGGAAAGATGCAGCTGCCATACAACACTCATGTGTTGTACGATCCTATCGAGAAAGGGAAAGCTGCGTATTGGTGGTTACAGGCATTGACATTGGGTGAGTTAAATGAGAAAATTTGTTCATTATACATACAATACATGAACGTATCAACATAATCATTTCTCGATCACTGTGACAACCTCTTGATTCGTCTGCGTGCATGCACGAAGTTTTACCTTGTTTTCTATAGGAAAACGTTTAGGAATCAAGATTTTCTTAAGTCTATTGTCGAGTGTACATTATTCTCAAAGCTCAATAAAAATAGCAGAATGAAAGAGACGACTTTGATCGGTACGTAGTGAAAGTTGAATGGATATTGTATTAATGACTTAGAATATAAGTACTCAGCATATCCCTTTTTCAAGATGAAATAAATCAAATTTTAAACACGTGCCTTTTAAATGTTCGAGCGGCCATAAACTGTTGCAAGTAATTTTAAACTTATAAACAGCAGTTTTAGTCTCAATTACGTATATTAATTTTTTTCCATGAAACTACCTTACTGGCAAGAAAACTGTTCGTATCATTACAAAGCAACAATACTAACGACTATTAAACTTAAAAATAACATTGTTTGGCTTTGCAGAGGAGGAAGATTGACGTAATATGAGCTCATTGTTGAGTGAAGTACGAGTAGTGATTGAAGCTCAGCAATTACTGAACATTCCAATCGTTTGAAATCGTGGGTAATTTTCACCATGAAGCTTAAGATACTTACTTTTCTGCATAGGGAATTTTATCATCGTTTCCTGTTTCTAACACCGTTTACTGCTGGAAAAGTTCTGGAAAAACTCTCAAAAGTGCGGGAATTTTATCAAAATTTTATGAACATCATGGCCAATAAAATGAGAAACAAAATAAGTTTGGTATGATTTATTTTATGCACCTTCATCACTTAGTTCCATCAATAGTAATACATCATTCCTAGTAAAAACTACCTCGTCATGTCCCTAACAGTTGTTATCATAATTGCCTCGAGATGTATAGACACTGATGAGTATAATTTAGGAAGTCTGAAAAAGAAAAATGTCTTAATATTTTGACACCTAATGTCCTCGAGGAATGCAGACCGGGTTAGCAGGTGTTCTGCGTTACGCTTGATCATGACAACATTGTTGGCAGATGACTTTTTGTCGATGTACATTAAAACCAGCGAGTCATCACTGATAAATGAATGAGAACCAATACTCAAATCAGAGAGGAACGATGATGAACTGAATGTAGCACACAAAGTACTGGTTTCAGTAACTTGAGTTATATTTACAATCATCGACAAAAAACATTGCATTGCATACCTCTATTCTGCTTAATATGATTTAACAGTCATCAACTTCAATTCGTAAAATGCATGGCACGACATCCTCGACTTGTATGTATATATTGAATTGATCTAAGGGTTTTGTGAGCAATTCAAACAGTAAAATATTAAGTGATTCTCAAAACTCGACCCCAGTTCCTGTTACCTGCTGACACCAGTCTGTATCAATGGTCGATGTTTACAAGATACATCAGCAGCATTTAACTCATAAAATATCTACACAGAATGTAAAAAATTTAGTAGCCTCCATTCCAATTGATTTCTAAAGGCATCCTTCGGAACGTCGGCACAAGTCGTACATAAAATGTGTGACTTGAAGAGTGGGTTTGACATTGACGTACCCGTTATGTATCACAATGACTATTAACGCTTGTACATTCAAGATAAATGAATGGAAACTACAGGTAAAATGTTTCAGAGTTAAAATACATCAATAATTGTTTGAAGGTACCATTTAATGTGCCTCACATGCCCACGGACTATCACTCAAAAGGCCCCACCTGATATCCTAATGGGCATCTGCAGTAATGGTCTGCGTTCCTCACACCATAATGCAAAGGCCATTACCATGAAAAACCTTTCACAAATAATTAAGCAAATATGACAGCACACCAGCGTCATAAATCACGAAGACACGAGAATGCATACCCATTTGAACTTAATATAAATTGCAGTCTCGCTGGAGTTTGAAGTCTAGGACGGTAAGCTCACAAAGACTGAGAGGCAAATTTCATCGTTGTGTTTTGGTTCGCTGTGCCAAATTTACATCAATGTTTGCGTCTTTACGATGCAGCTCGCGAACAAGACCTAGTGTCCATTTTCACGCTCCACTAAGTCCGACAACGGCAGAAAATATCGTGGGTGGTGAGGTGCAGGCAGGTAAGTCCTTAGGAACTGCCGTGAGCGTTACGTCCCTCCCTCATGAGAGGCAGGGGATAAATACAGCGATGCTCACAAGCTTCACCAAACAAGCACAGTCGCGCTCTAGAAAAACCGTCGCCATTTTTAGGTGAACAATCCAAGAAGTAGAATACGAATCCTGTGAGAATGCAAGAAAACTCTGTTCTTTGTGAGATATGTTTCAGTTTTTTTCAATTGAAGTTTGTCAATGATTTGTTATTAAAAGTAAATATGAGTAAAATATTTACTCAAGGGCAGACTTTTTCTCAGATACGATATTTCCTAGAGTGGAAATTTGAGTCACGTTTTACTTTTGCAACTATCCCTTGTATTGGTCGCTGTAGGAAACTTCCATTCGCATGAAGCCTGTCAAACGACTACCACCAAAGGAGTTTTATCTAAGACTCAATCTAAAAATTTCTTGCATGAGCATCTATAGCATTGAATCCTTATTGTTTTCGAGTCGGCATCATGAACAGATTTGGGTGATCAATATCCACTAAAATATGACATGCAAATGATGCTTGAAGCGACGGTCCGTCGGTCCGATCAGCTCTCGGGCTGAAATGATTAATGACAATCGAGCTTTAAATAATCTAGCATGAAGCACAACAGTCGCAATGCATCATAATGCAGTGCGAAAATTAACAGGACATTATGAGAGTAATGGGATGCCATGTGTCGTGTGTTGGTCAACCGTTATATGGACATGCAATATATTTTTTCACGCAGTTCATTACACCTTGCTACAGAATTCAATGAACAATTCCAGGTGATACTTTCAAAGTGTGATGTATGCCCTGAAATTAATGTTATGGTACATCAATTTAAAACATTAATTTATATTTGTAATGAATTTGTAATATTCAAGTTTTCCTAGTCGTGTGTTGCAAAATTCAACCCATTATCCTACACAAGTACTCTTTTTAAGCATTCTAACAATCTCATCAGAGGAAATGAATGCAATGGATGAGAAAATATGATAAATTTTTATGTTAAAATAGTCATGCAAGATATATTTATAGAATCCATTAGTCGTATTACGATCAGGTAAAGGTTAAAAGGTTAAAAGTTAGTAGAAAGGAATGAAAATTTAAGAGATCGACGTGGTTCTCTCAAAATTTTTGAATTCTCGTTTGAGCATCACTACTGAGAGGCTGAAAATAAAGAAAGTTCTGCGTACGAAGGCCGCATAAATAGCAACAGAGAACAATTTTCACTCCTTTTTTTGCCTTTAAAATCCAGGATGAATGGAGTATGGTGTATACGTAAATACAAGTGAACTATAAAATACGCAGACACACTGATACAGTCTGTCGAATTGAGTAGATCACTATTATTGATTTGACCCGTGCCAAAATTTCAATGTCCTAGTGAAATTGATTTTATTTCCGATTGATTTTTTTAAATTCGAGTAGTAGGTCTAGTTTTTGTCGTACCACTTCATCTATGAAGAGGTTTTGCTCGCCCAATTGAATTTATGGGGAATAATTAATTGAAAAAATTGTCATAAATTTTATGAAGTTCAATTCATTAAAAAATAAATTTCTTGAATATACTGATACAAAATTTTGACTGAACACAAACCTAACAAATTCAATGTATTTATAAAACAATTATAGTTGTCTGAAGAAGTCATTTCACCGTCTGAATGACACCGAAGAGTCTCTTCCCATTAAGTTACTGGCGGTCACACTGGAAGCTACGGGCTTTATAGTCATGACGTCCACTTTGTTGAACACTTCCTCTTGCCTTTTGATCAAAGAATTCAAAGTCAAAGGAAATTGAGCGAGCAATTAATCTCATTATTTCTGTAATGGCGAGCTGCCCTCAGTGCTCCAGGTGGTCATCAGAGCAGTGATTTGGCCTCAGTGAGTCTATCCTCTAAGCTCATTAGCGAACACCGCCCTGTCACCCTGTACAACCTGCCCTGCTGTCTCGTGGGCTTCTTTTACACTACTGCGCGTGCCTTCCTTCAGTGCGTAGTCAAATTAAATGCGCTTTCTTATTCTGCAGCCTCATTTCAGTGTTACGGGATGTTACACACGGCATTTCGATTTATCTTGAAGTCAAATACGCATGTTAATGACCGAACTATACATATAATGCTACATTTTTGCTCGCTACATTTTGCACACATTTTCGAGTGTGAATATCGTATAACGAATGTAAATATCAAGGGATTTGTTTGAGCTCGTTAACCTTCATGTTTGTATTTGTATTTAGATTATTCATAAGAAATTATAGAAGGAAATATTAAACCATTTATACACGATCGGGATTATTTATTTAAAAATTATTTGTTTCTCGTTTATGTCTCCTGCGAAGCCGAGTGGAAATGTTCTGCATAAAAGTCTGGTGAGCTGAGCCTTATTCTATTTCAGGTTTCCATCAATAAAGGACTTATCTGAGAGGGTTTACGCATAAGAAGTACTAAAATTCTGGTTATAAGTTTTAAATATAAGCTATTCATATTAAACTCGAGTCAACAGACGCAGGTGTTGATGGGTGCGATTCGTGCTTATAAGCAAACAGGTGCAGCGAGCTGTACATGCCAGTCAGGAAGAGCTTGAGAAAAACAGGCGAGAAGTTGCTGAAAAAATTCCTTCACAGGCAATAGAAATCTCAACTGAAAGTATTAAAGGCACCATGACAATGTCCTTCAGTATCTAATTCTAACGTTCGTTCGTGGGTAGAAGTGAAATGTGCAGTACGAAATCAGACCACGCGCACTCAGGGCTCGGTATTGGTCCATTATCTTGGCACAATCAGAGCGCCGGCCTGCCACTTCCCCAGCCAATGACTACATTGAAGCGCCATCGCTGCACTGAACTCATTCCGTGCTGTTGGGCGCAACTTCACCTTGACCCGCTAGCGATAAAAATAAAGATGAAGTACAGAGACAGCGTGACTTGCGACTGCCTAAAAGTTACTTCTTTAAAGTTCGCTACGCAAAAGTCCTCGCGAAATGTTTGGGCACTGCGCTGAATACGAGCGAACGAGCTCTCTCAGAGCGTCGTGGGTTTTAGTTGACTTATTTTTACGGCAGTATTATAGCATGCAGAACGGATCCTGGCTGGGCGGATAGAAAGAGACTGATTCTTAGTCACATGTTGAGTGGGGGAACAGGAAAGCTTATATAGTGTAAAAATTCTCATTCTGGTTGTACGAAAGAAATACAACTTTAGTATGTGGGAAAGAAAGCTTGAAGAGTGTAAAATGTGACCTGTGCAGACGGAGGAAAACAGACCAGGTGGATGTGAAATCTGGTCAAGCAATGGATGATATTTAGTAAACGAAAATATGGAATCTTAGAAGAAACTGTATATTTGAGGAATTCGATTAGTGTTCTCTGGTTTATGATTTCACTATTAATACAAACTTATGCATTCATGCTACGGGATTACAATAGATAATTTGGGGAACGAAAATACGTTTTCGTCAATACTCAGTGATCAAAAAGGAGAAATGACGTTTAACTAAGGATACGGGGAATTAGATTACACTGCCTTTTCATCCGTAGTCTAATTTAAAGCCAGATTACCTTGAAAATTAACTATCGTAGAATATATGACACTAGAAGGAAAAAAATAAGGTCAGCTTCCAGCTCTATGTCATAGAAGTGAAACATGATAGAGCTCAGCAACTTTTTCTGTGATCAATACATAGATTATAGAGTGAGAATCATCGTATAATAATTCATAATATCTGTGGTATGGATATAAATGATCGTCGTTGAAGCAAAATCATATTGATGATTTAGCAGAGTAATGACATCCATTAATTTATATTGAGTTATGTTGAAGGCTTATTTGAATTGCTGCATAGACACGTAATAATAGACTCGTCTCCAGAACCGGTGTACAAAAACTGAGAGAGGTGCCAAGCTGAAAAAGCTTTTATTGCTCTTGTTATTCTTGAAGTGTCTCTAGAGTAACATTACCAAAGTGTGTTTGTTAGTCGTATTAGACTACTTAATGATATTTTACTACATACCTGAGGTTTATTTGGGATATTCTTTGCCGATAGACTCGTAAAATGAACTGAAGATAGAGTTTACTCAATATTCTACACATATGTCGAGGAGTATTTAGACTATGCGACAGAATTTCAGGGCATAATTTATGCTTAATTTTTCACTCACTTTAAGATGGACCGATTTTATAAAATATTAGTGAAAATAATGCTGTACGTTTTATAAATCCCCTAAAAGAACATGTATGTATATCACGTTAATCAATTAACCTGCAATATTCGTAGTGCAGCTCTATAATTTTGTAAAATCTAGGAAAATAGTGTGTATAGGCGATGTATAGGCTGATACAAAGCATGAAGCTCATATTTTTGAAATTTGTGGTTCAGATACTTCATTTATCACTGAAATTCACAATATCTTTTTGAAACTTCACAAAAATGCTAGCACAACACGTACTTTCGAGAATATATGGAAGCCTCAACTATTTGTAATGTTTGCAACCCTTTTCAAATTTGTTACTGCATTTGGCTGGAGAAGTATACACCACGGTATTACAATGTTTAAACTACAATTTAATCATAGGTTAAAGTTTATATAAATCTTTGCAAACCTTGAAGTTCATTTGATTGTTGTCCTTCTTGAGCTGAAGTATTTGCATTGATTATTGCGTCTGGGCATTAACGCAGAGGAAATCTTCCAAAATGTACCAGTAAACAAAGTTTGATGATCGTCCTTCTGAAAATGAGAGGGTCTCAACACGGAACAATCCCTGCAGCCTTTGTATGAAGAGAAGACGGACATGATCTCTTGTGTTCTCAAAGACTCCTGACTCGGCACTATTTCGTAAGATAAGGACATTATCGCTGTATTGTGGGGAATGCTTCAAAAGCAAGAGCTTCACTTCACTGATGATGGATTTCGTGATCAGACTTCAAAAATACGAGCTGGTGCCGCAACTGCACCATTGGCTGGCGAAATGGTTTTATTTTTGAAAGCTATAAAATTAGGTTCTTAACGTACTTTTTATAGAGTAGTTGACTATTTTAACGCAGTGTTGAACTTAAGGAATGCCTTTTTTGGTTTTGAAGGTGAAGAACCTTAGTGAGGTTTCTAAATCAGTTATTTAGCACCAGTTTTTCTTGAACACACTAATAACATTAATTTCTTAACGTACCGTAAAGTATTAAATGGTATGTTTTATAGGGTAAGCCTTAACACTCATTCATTTGATGAACGGCACGACCGTGTAAATAGTTAACTCAAATTTTATCTGCTATTTATTTTGGTTGACTCTAAGCTTGGAAGCTGATTTAAGATATAAAATAGTTTGTTGGGAGTACAATGCTCTAAACTTGCTTTAAAATAAGCTAACGAACTCAAGCTAAGATTCATTAAATAATATATGACTCATTTTCACACAAATTTTAATTTATGATGTCTAAGTGGCAACGGCTATCGAGGCTTATTATACAAAGGAGATCGTTATATGCATGAAAAATGAACAAGGTGGAGTTACTTGCGAGTATGCTCTATGTTGTTAATCCTTCAACTCTATATTAGGTCGGTCAACTGTATTCTTGAGCCGTAAGTGAGATATTAACGAGCGCGTACACACATTAATTGCCAATAAATCACGCAGTATTGCTTTAAGAGCGGTAAAGAATTCAATTAACAATTCCTAGGCTGTCGGAAGCATCACAGAGTGCATGAACAGACTGAGTGTTTTTAATAATGCGTCTGAGTCATACTGTGACTGTTCAGTACAGCCATGCTGTGACTGTTCAGTACAGCCATGCTGTGACTGTTCAGTACAGCATGCTGTGACTGTTCAGTACAGCTATGCTGTGACTGTTCAGCACACCCATGCTGTGACTGTTCAGTACACCCCTGCTGTGACTGTTCAGTACACCCATGCTGTGACTGTTCAGTTCAGCCATCCTGTGACTGTTTAGTTCAGTCATTCAATGACTGTTCAGTTCAGTCATAGTGTGACTGTTCAGTTCAGTCATGCTGTGATTGTTTAGTTCAGTCATTCAGCGACTGTAAGTCATCTTGTGACTGTTTAAGTAAATTAAAACTCTCTTTTGGTAGAAAGCGAACATAATTACTGTGTCACTCAAAGACTGAGTGTGAGAAAGCTTTGATGTTCTTGTCAATTCCCGTGATCTGTGTGCTGCTGTATGTACACTCACAAGTTAAACTATTTATTAGTGGTATTTATTCTACAAGCTTTTCACTGGCAGCAAAAAAGAATAAATTCAAAAGCTATCAAAAGTTTAATACAGATTTAATTGCAACCATTATGCAAACAGTAAAAGATATATGTTTTTTGTGGGAATATTATCTGAAAGTGATCGAAGAATTAAACTGGTTTTAATGAGCTTATTGACGGATTATTACTAATAAGATTCAATGCAAGAGTGGTATTAAATGCAAGACTGCAATGCGTCAAGCTTTGTCTCATATCTTGACTGGAGCTGAGGCTCAAATCGAGCTCTGGCTCTGTGTCAAGTCTGACCTGAGTTTGTGACTGTAACTCACAGCCAATGCAAGTCAAGTACAGTGAAAAGTTAGTGCTGAATTCCTTAAAACTTTAAATAAGGAATTATCTCAGGTGTGTCATAGCAGCAATCATGTTTTCAAATTATTGCATTTAACTGAGCCAGCTTAATTCTATAATTGTCATATTTTTTCGCTAATTGTCATACTTTCTTAAATGCATTCGAATATTAGGCTGATCAAATAGCTCAATAACGTAAAATATTACATAATTTTGCCATACTTGTTCATAGCTTTACTATATTGATGTGATAATGAGTTACGGAAATTTAGTGGAGAAATATTTGTCGACAAATAATATTGTATTTTCAGATCAAATATTAGGAAGTATGAAAAATGAATCAATAGATTTTCTGTTCATCACTTGTCTTTAATAACAATACCCAGATTTTATTATCCAGTGCCCGTTTTGCACTGATTGTGTACGTTTAAATTCTACCATCGATTTCATGGGACGGTGATATGCATTGCGCAACACACATGATGCTTGCTCTAATTTTGGAATACTCGTTTAAGCTCTTCAGGAAGTTTCAGAGACACTATTAATGCGTCATGTAAATTATCCTCATGAGTATTTACTTTAATAATAAATTGAAATTCATTTAACTGCTCTAATTGACATGCGAGCTCATGTTTCATTGTTCTAGACAAATTTGATGTATGTGACTTCCATTCATTTTCAGTTAAGAAGTCGAGCATTGCAGAGAAATTCCCTGTTTGCTCAATTGTCTGAAGCTGCTAATAAATTTCTCTCGTAATAAAAGCAAACTGAATAAAGAAAATGATTTTCTTGATGTCAGCTGCAGCTGTCACGCTCGTCTCCATGAAAAGTTAGTGCACGTGATCTTATTAGAATAAAGATTTCAAACAAATTAATACCAAAAACAAATCCCAGTTGCGGCAGTACAATGCCAGCGACAAGAAATACACGGCTCTACTTGTCCAGCTCCCGTCGCTGCTGCTGACATCAGGACTGCTTACTCTAGACACGCTGCTGCTGACATCAGGACTGCTCGCACAAGACACGCTGCTGCTGACATCAGGACTGCTCGCACTAGACACGCTGCTGCTGACATCAGGACTGCTCGCACTAGACACGCTGCTGCTGACATCAGGACTGCTTGCACTAGACACGCTGCTGCTGACATCAGGACTGCTCGCACTAGACACGCTGCTGCTGACATCAGGACTTCTAACAATAGTCACCCTAGCTTTGATAGTCCAGTATTCATAACTCAGAACGCATGCGTCCACAGCGGCGCTGCTTTCTGTTGACGTAGACAACTTTATTGTGGCAGGTAGTTCAGGTGAGTGCAACATTGGTTTTAGAAAAAAATTTCGATGTTGACTTGAGCAACGAAGGTTTGGAATCAGCAAAAAAGCATCTCTACGTAAAAATTTATTTCATATTTCGTAATAGTTGGGTAATATTTTCAGGAGATTACAAACAAAACACAGGTGTTTTATAACTATTTAAATGTAAACCTTTTTTATACAGTTCCCCGTATTAATTTAATTTTGTTGGTATCACGTGCCATATTAGCATCTTGCAAATCTGTATAATATTTGGGACTGTATGTTTCTATTGTACAGCAAATCCTAAAATTCTGAATATCTGGCAAAAGCCTGTTTCTATGCAAGGTTTTCCTACAGGACGCTTCAACATTCTTGTAATTTTCTTATAGCTTTAACATTGAACTCTGAAGTATTTTTCTGTGCTAATTTTTATGGTCGACTGTGAAGAATAAATTAAATTACATGCATTGCTTAAGCAGGAGAATAATTCAGCTCAACGATCAAGCTTAGCAGTTCGAACAGGCCGAGGAAGGAAGACACTTCGACACATGAAACTTGCCACAACCTCATATAAATATATTTTATGGTACAACATCGGCAGTATTACAGCACGCCAATTACCCATCATTGAAGAGTCTGGCTAGGGTATGGGTTATGGGATTCAAAATTAGCATAGAAATCATCTGAAGATATTGCTCTTTCATTAGACAATTTTGTGAGGGAATATTTTCGCGCTCATTAAAAGTAGTATGAACTTCATGGTCGTAGAGCTCCATTAGCTGAATCAACTTCATCAAGATACGGCAAAAAGATGATCGTGAATCAAGTGGAAATTTATAATTACTAATTTTTATGGGAATTGTTCAGGTTTAACACCTGGAAGAGGCAATAAAAACTTCACGTTATTTGGGAATATTTTGCCGTCGCTTTCTTTATTTTCCTAAATGCTTCCGATGTTCTCAACTGTCTGACTCATGTTCCTATGAAATTGATTAAAGGTTTGTTCATTACTGCATCCTATATCGAAAATTCACAGCTTTGAGGTTGAACATCTTGATTTCATATCAAAAGCTTACTTCTCTGTGTTAGAATACGTTTTCGATGCGAATTAACTTCACATATATAAGTGAGAGTAAATGATCGACAGAAAACGCATGAACTAAAATAAAATTCGTGTGTAGAGCGTGCCTCAATGTTGCCACACATGCTGTATTATAACGATGAAGAATTTTTTATCTATTGTAATTCTTGCTTCATGTAAGGTATTCAAGAAAGCCAGTCTGTCAGATTGATACACGTGCAGATCTTTTGTTGATTAGTCTAAAGTTCGAACATTTTTACTCAGCAACTTTCAAGATAAATAAGTTTCATTTTCTTCGTGATATCAGTCAAGGTTCTGAAAATTTATATATTCCACGATCACAATTATAATGCAAAATTTCAAAAAAGGTACGAATGGAGCTTAAGCGTTTACATTTATTATGAAAAATAAATGGCGAAATGCTTGAGTCGTCATCAGCGTTTGCGTGCAATGCACTCAGTACAAAAGGAAATTCCCCCTATTTTTTCTGAAAAAAATTAACATTTTTTCAAATGTTTCCTTAAAATGGATTGTTTTGGAATGAATAAAAAACGGTATAGACGGCAAACGGTTTATATTTTAGCGAAATTTAAATAGAGGGAGCTGTGCGATACGACGCCAATAAATTGCATGGTATTTTTCTGCAAGATTACTTCGCAGCTTCACAGCACTGCCGCCACCAGCATCCTACACTGCACACATGACATGAGGTAGAGGCTGAGACTACCTGCACACATGACATGAGGTAGAGGCTGAGACTACCTGCACACATGACATGAGGTAGAGGCTGAGACTACCTGCACACATGACATGAGGTAGAGGCTGAGACTACCTGCACACATGACATGAGGTAGAGGCTGAGACTACCAGCACACATGACATGAGGTAGAGGCTGAGACTACCAGCACACATGACATGAGGTAGAGGCTGAGACTACCTGCACACATGACATGAGGTAGAGGCTGAGACTACCTGCACACATGACATGAGGTAGAGGCTAAGACTACCTACACACATGACATGAGGTAGAGGCTGAGACTACTTACAGACATGACACGACTAAGACTACCTGCAGACGCTTGTCTCGAGAAAAGTTGCACGATGCTAAGCAAAATTATAACCCAACTAATAGGTACGCTCTTTGTGGGTAAAGCTGGTCAAAAGAGCTAGTGCCATCAATTTAATTGATCGAGTAAATAAAAAAAATTAAATTTCAGGCTTAGAGGACGGCATCAGCGCCTCCCAGCTCGGTGGTTTGCTCTCTTTGACAGCTGTCTATCACAGTTTATTAGTCTTGGAATTTTGTGCCCATGGATACGTGACATGAATCTGTGCATCTAACTTGTACAGAAATACGTAAGCTTCTTTTTGCATCTTAATAATTGTTACTTAAAAATTGAATTTCGTTGTCTAATCCCTTGTTAGTACGTCAATATCTTGCTTAACACAACTCATTCTGTTGAAATGTGTCAAAACTAGCGACATTGCTGCGGAGCTGAAAGTAATTATTAGAGTAGAAAGACTTTTTTAGTAATTCTTTATCGTTTTATAAAGAAATACCTCATGATATTGTGAGAGGTATTGGGTACTTGAAGTAGTTCTTCACTCCCAGGTCACAAACTTTTCAAAAACGTTCCATTTTTCACCCTGAGATTACAGCGAACACATCGCATGTAGTGACACTTGAAAACTGACGGAGGATAGCACTAAGTTCAGTAAAAATTAAAGAAAAAATTCCGTGTCCTTGCCGTGTCTAATATCCGAGCCTTATTTTAAATGTGCTGTATTTTTGACTGAAATAAGAAGTACGGAAATACCCAGAGGTCCAGTCCCATGCATGCCCATCTAAGCAGAAAAAAGCTTGAAAATAAAATATTATGATTCTCCTTCCTGCTTGATGATGCTCTAGGTACTTGAATCCTCATCAAATTTAAAGTTAAATCTTATAAGTTTTTCAAAATCTTAACGTCAAAATCGTTCACTTATACATTAACTTATTTAAAAATAAATAACGACTCGACCAGGGCATGACATTACGCTGGGTTTCTCTGCTATTTAGTTCTATTCAGGTAATTCAAGTATCAATATCATTATGAATAAATTGGAAAGTAGGTCTTGAAATATTCTATAGTTCTGCTGAGAAGGTAATTGGAAGCTTATCTTTCGGTCATGAACGAGTTTGATGAACTGAAAAGCCTTCCTATTTTCAACTGTTTTGCTTTTATATAACTTATTTTGCTTTTGTTTCCGTTGCCGTAACTATACACATTTTTTTTTGTTTCTCGACTGTGCTAATTTTTAGGCTTAGTGTTAAAATTGAAATTTAGCATGTCAAGAAGTTATACTCATTACTGTAGGGAGTAGATGAACTGACATCTCAATCAGACAACCAACGATGCAACTTCTACAGCCGAGCGCTGGATCCTACGCTCGAGGTAGTATAATTGAGAACAAAGCTTACACGAGTGCACACTTTTGATGTGAATAATTACTGTATCTATTAATATATCGTTTCTTGAATAATCAATAGTAGAAACTAGGCCATTCGGAATTAGCTTTAGCTAATTCCAGGAGCATTCTCAGCACAAGTTAATTACATCTTGCTCATATTAATTCAAAACTATTTTCTTTCAAAACTGAAGCTTGGGCTTGAGACTGTAATTATATCTTAAGACCAGCCGAGCGTAAAATTGCATAGTTCTGTCTACGTTTATGGGATTTGATGGCTACCGACTGCAGAGAACGATAAGTACTCGCTGGGGAGCTTAACAGGAGATTATTGTCAGAGTAATCGCTGAGCGTGGGCTTGCCTTACGCTTAATGTTTCCTCATAAAATCCAGTTTTCGCTTTCCCTCGCACGCTCAATAATTTGTTGGAGTCACTTCCATTTGACTCCAAGAAGTTTCCAACACAATTATTAAGGAAATATCTTTTCAGATCAACATAGTAATCTTTTAGAACATGCTAGTTTTATTCAGTTTAACAGCACTTGACGATAATTTTTTATGGGTAATTCTTACGATATATACTAAAGTTTGCTATCAGAATAACAGTTAGTGCAGTACTTATTACGCGTGCAAGGTTCTAAAACCCTGCATGTAGAGTTAACTTTTTCTGTGTGTAGAGTATTCTCTTAAAGTGTTCTCGCTGTGATGTCTTCTTTCTTGAACGGTATATATATATATATATATATATATATATATATATATATATATATATATATATATATATATATATGAGTATATGAAGTATTCATATGAAATACAGTATACAAAAAAATTTAAATACCCTACACCCTGAAATATTTCTGCAGGCTTAAAATTTGGGAAGTAATAAAGATTTTCTTGTTTGGAAACCCTGACGTAAAATGGGCTCGCTAGTCATCATGAAACCAAAGTAAATTGAAGACATTATGAACGAGGTATCAATGGTGGTGCATCATAACATAACATTCAAAAGAGCATACGAAACATTTTCTCTAGAAATTGTACCAGAACTGAAGAGAGATGAATGTTGTTTTGATACACATGGCTTGGTGGTCAAATGAATCTACATCTAAAACCATTCTTGGTATGTTCATGTAATTAAGAATGATGTTCACACAATCAGAATGCCTTGAAAACACTTTTAATAATCTGATATAAAATTCAAGAGGTTATGGAATTTCAATTCTCTGCTTTAAATGGAATAAAACCTATTTTTACAGTAGGATAGTCGGTGTACTTTAATCTTATTGGGCCATAAGGAAAAACTTCATAATTGGAATTGATATATTTTCCTCAACTGCCTTACATTCATACAAGGGACCATACATAATGAGTTGTGAAGTATGTTCTTAATAAGAATACAAACTGCTCATGGCCTGACTCTCATAGTAATGATGTACAATTCCAATATTCAGTTTTTATTAAAATTGGATGCAATGACTATGTACCTTTGGACAAGCCATTGCTTCGAATTTGGAACTCATATTTTTATGGTATTTATTATTCTCAGCTTTTTGATAGACATTATTCTCGCTCCATGAATAAATCCCAGCAAAATTCAACACAAAATTGTAAGAAAAATTGTAATAGTACATTGAGCAACCTAGTTGCAACGTGTTGGTCGGTACAGTTAATGTTTGTGTACAGTAAAGGCTAAAAATGGGGGGCTCAAATATGTCTTCCGTGACTGCAATTAGGTTTAAAAGTGTGTTCATAGCTTAATGAATGTTTTGGCACACAAACATCTGCTTTTCAATTGGGCACTTATGTTTGCAAATGGGATGATTTTTTTATCGGAAATTTACGTTTCCCACTAAAAATATGATACTTCCAACAACATAAGAAACGATCGTAATAACGGGTGGGGCAAAAATAATTTCACACTATTAAATACAATTACAACAAAACCTAATTGAGGGAAAAAAGCGGATTATATATTAAAGGAAAGAGGAAATCTTGGAATTTAATTTCGTATCTAGTATACCGATTAAAGATTTATATTGTTACTCATAAACTTTTCATTATTATCAATAGCCTCAGAAGGGCAAAATATGGCACAGAACAGCGAGCAGGAATAGTGGAAAGTTATTTCACACATAACGGATCCTTAGCGTCAGTGAAAAGAGACTTTATGACAGCATTTAATCAAAGAACAAATCCTTCCAGACATTACATAATTGTAATGATTTCAAGATTCAAAGAATCTAGATCAACAGCGGATAAGGAACGCTCTGGTAAACCGAGAGCAGTACGAAATGCATATGCAATTCAGCGTGTTTCAAAGAGCGTTCAAATAGAGCCACAAACACCAACTAGGAAACGTTCCAGTGAACTAAGAATTTCTTCGAGAAATTCCTAATTCACCCTTCTAGTTCTTCCCTCTGCACTGCAACTAAGGATCCGTTATGTGTGAAAAAGCTTTCCACTATTCTTGCTCGCTGTTTTTTGCTATATTTTGCCATTTTGAGGCTATTCCACTACATAATAATACACAGTTTGTTGCTTGCTTCCCTGTTTGGTTCGTCTCTCTATCACGCTCTTAAGGATTTAGATAGTAGAAAACTCGATAAGGCACATGTACTGCGAGCACTGTATGGATACCAAAGGCACATCAATGCCTTATTAATGACATTTGATGTGAAAACTAACTCGCAAAGCCCGCTTCCACTGGTAAATCAAACGAAAAAAATTAATAAAAGTCAAGCGAATTTTCGCGTGTGGGTTTACTAGTACAATAATGCACAGTTTGTTTCTTGCTTGGTTGGTCCGTCTCTCTGTCACGCTCTTAAGGATTTAGATGGGAAAATATTCGGTAGAGTATGCATGTATTATTAGCATTGCATTGTGGATACCACAGGTGATGTACATCTTTCAATGTGGAAACTCTTTCACAAAGCTCGCATCCACCGGCAACCCAAACGAAAAATTCAGTAAAGAGCACGTCAACTTATTCACGTGTGTGTCTACTAATTGATAATAATTTAGTTTATGAGTAACAATATAAACCTTTGATCGATATACTAGATACGAAATAAAACTCCAAGATTTCCTCTTTCATTTGATATGTAACCCGATTTTTTGCCTCAATTAGGTTTTGTTAAAATGGTATTTAAGAGTGTGAAGTGATTTTTGCCCCACCCGTAATATGCAGCCATTTCCTCTTTACACAAGAGTAAAGGGACAATTCTACGAATGGAGCGTAATTTACTGAAGGAGAGGTTTCTCAGAACTCTCGTTCAGTTAGGACATGATTTAAATTTCATTAAAATAAAGGTGTAATTTTGAAAACATCAAAAAATTGACAGTCATATCTTCAATATCTCTTGAATAACGCTACAATAGACTTGGTTGTCGTAATGTGTTAATTGTGCCACATAAATATAAAATTACGCAATTTTTCGGTTGCACTGTCATTGTGAAGCGAAGTACGTGTAGCCTCGGTCTCTCATGATGTTGATGTCAAATCCTGGATTTCTGGGTCTGCAAAACAGAAATTCTTTTCTGCATTTGAGAGTTTCTGCACTCAAGAGGCAGTTTTCGAAAGAAAAGGAAAAAAGACAAACAATGTATATCTAAAAATGTTTAAAACAAGGTCACCAGGGCTAGAGCTGAGTAGGACTTTGATAAAAACATTTAAAAATTGAAGGTTCTACCTCTGCTCATGATAGGTGCAGTGAACCTCATCAGAGACTGTGTCCAGCAGCCGCTCTCCGCTTATTCCCCCAAACCTAACGAAGCCGCATTCTGGCTCCTAGAATGCTTGAGTCAGGCTTCTCAAAGACCGCTCTGATTTACCAACACTCCTTCAGACTTTACATTTGCTACGCTGATTTACCGCATGTTGCCTAGATCTCGTATTTACCATAGCACATAAGGTGAACATAACTGAATGCAGATAGAGATCGGTCCCGATGTTATACTCCTGTATTGTAAAAAGATGCATACTAGCTAGCAAGGTATAGAGTTATTGATGAGGACGGGGAGGAGTTCTGATTCACACAAACAGCACGCTAGCAAATAAAATGCCAGTCAAATGCATCGTCAGGGACCAATGCTGCAATAAATGGGCTTTAACAACTGATTATTTTCCCGAGGTGTGGCTCCACTGACCGTACATCAAAAGTTATACGGGACCATTATTGCATGTTTAAAAAGACTCTGTTGATGATGCGGTCTTCGTTAGGGTAGGTTAGGGCAGGTTAAATTTGCTTAGGTTAGATTAGGGTAAATTAAGTTTTTTAGGTTAGCTTAGGTTAGGGTAGGTTAAATTTTGTTTTATCAAGTTAGAGTAGGTCAAGTTTTTTTGAATGTTTGATTTTGTCAGGTTAAGACAGCGTTGAAAATGGCGTGAACCCAAAATTTTGAAACCGTCTCGACCACTCCATTTCAATGCAGAGTTTTTAGTTCAAAACTGGAGGCTCGTTTTTTATTCTTAGATTTCCAATTGGGCTTACGTTTGTCGAGTGTACCAGCAAGTTTATCAATGAGTTCTATTTCACAAGTTCTTCTTGTATCTTCTGCCTAGCATAATGATGCTAAAAACACATAGTCTCTCGATACTTATTTTTTAATGTCTAGCTTTGGATGTAGCATCATGATACATGAATATCAGCTTGTGTATGATAATAAAAGTTTCTACTGCAAATAGTACGCGCAGCTTTCCAGTGGGCCTCGGTTAACTTGCATCACTCTAATGTAGATGGTATTGTATGTTGCTATCCACAACCAATCTCAATTTCATATACCTAGCAATATTCATATGTATGTTATTTGTAGCTGTTCTAGCTGGTTTAGAGGTGTCTAGCAATCACTCCCAAGGAACTCCATTCCATTTTGAAATTTTGATCAGATGTTTACAGGAAAAAATCAAAGCTGTTCATATACGTATTTTATTATTACAATTATTAAACGATAACTAATGCGATTTTTGGCAAAGAATTGTCACTTGGCGATTTCAGTAACTGTAACTCGTATCTTGTGACCGTGTTTCTAAAATCGACCACAGCATCTAGTACAAGTCTCTTGAATCTGCAGCGGTCACAAGTCTCGTCAGATGGGGTCCAGATACTGCAGAGCTATTGTGCTCTAACAAATTACGACCCAAATGGAGACCTGCTCGATATGTCCTTACGATGTTGTAGTAATTATTCGCTTCACTGGATTAACTGGTGCATGATTTAGAGTTAGTAGGCTAATAGTAATGGCATGCTATGTCGCACAACAGTAGGTTGCGGGGTCATGATTGGATGTTAACATAGGGTCTGGAGTAGGTGGACCACTTTTGTTAATTTTACGCTCAATACACTTCCAGAAATTTACTTCAGCCTCTTAGCCTGCTATACAGGCTAAAATGATCACTTGACATCAGAGTACACTGCTCGTAATGACATTACTCTCTTGTTTACTTGCCAAAATATGTAGCTTGTCTTATTCATGGTCATACGAGCCCTGCATGATGAACTGCTAAATACTTTCTGCCAAATTGTTAACGCCATCTAATGCATAAATTTTGCATATACTGGTACCGTTTAACAATTATATTTCATCATTATGGCATCATGCAAAATTTGGAGTCACGAGTACCAACATTCTCATTGTTTGATCTCTATAATGATATACAAGATTTATTGGATGCCACCAGCATGTGTCCCCGGTATAACTTGACTCGAATGTAATCGAGACTCACTTTGATTTATTTGAAATAATTCAGTAGCCTACTTTGATCACAAGGACTTGATCTACGCGCCCATAAGACCTTCATCTCATCATAAAAAATATTCAGAATGTATTATAATTTCTGGAAAATAGACGTGATCCAGTACACTTAACCGCATTTTGTACAATAATATTTTAATTTTTGAAATTTTTAGTTCTTCTTATGTTTAATTTATTGGAGATTTGATTTCGTGTTTTTAATCCGCCACTTGCTTGTAAGTCATAGAATATTTTGAACTACGTGTTTCCATCTCTGTATAATCTCTCAGCTAGAGAGCAAGAACTTTTAACATTTTGAAGAGTAAGTGTTCAGAGGAAAGCTCGTTACTTATCATATTCTGATAATTGAATTTTGCTAAATGTTTTGTAAACGAGCCCAATATGAATTATTGAGGCTAAAATTAAGAATAGAATAAATCAGAGTATGCCAACATGTTGACCCATTCTTGGGTTGCCACCCAAGTTCCATGCTGTCTTAGGGTTGAACTGCACTCGAAGCATAATTTTTATAAACCTCTGCATGACCCCAAAATTTATTTGTTGGGCCGCCCTCTCCAATTCACGAGGCACTCATAACTCGAGAAATTAAGTTGAATGAACTTACCTTGTGCTTGCCTTCATATTGTTGCTGCAGGTCTGGGCAATATTAGGGCGGTGCCCATGAAGTTTCTTTTCTACAACTCACCCTTGTAATGTTAGGGTGAATATCGAGTTTCAGTGCGGAGCTGTACGAAGGCAGCTCTGCTTTTCGCTGTGTTCTAAGCTCAAGAACTAGAAACTCTTCATGCATCTTAAATTATTTTTCCTTATAGTTTGTGTTGAGTGTATGCCAGCACATGCAAGTACATACAACAGAAGTTTATTGTGCTGTGTTTGTTTGCAGTTTTAAGGAGACCCTAAGGAGTAAAAAATTTCGAACAGAAGTTTCCAATAAAACTGATATAAACTGTCACCCTGACCTAAAACACACAAAAAAACACAGAAAAAGCATGAAAATTTTGCAACGCACATCGCTTCAGACTCGACTCATTTGTGTTTTACGTATTTGTTAATTGGATATTTTTTATGCAATGTGAAATTTCTTGGCTGGTCTTTGGCCTAAGTAACACTTAAAAATTTGGATGGAAAGTGTTTCAACTCACAGGCACTAGTTAGATCTTGTATAATATACAAGTTCTGTCAGGGGTAAAGGAATCTCTCTTTTTTCCACAAAGAAATTTTCAATTGTTTATTGTGTATGTTCCAAAGTTGAAATTTTGAAGTTATAGTTAGAAGTAGAACTTCAATATCGGGAGAACAGTATAGACCGAAACTAAAGATAATAAACATCAGTTATTGATTAATTTGGCGATGATTATTCATTTCACATTTAATTTTTTTAGTTGTTTCAAATTTGAATTGCTGATGATCATTATAACGGAAGTGAAAATAGTAAAGCCCCAATCACAATACTTGCAAAATTTTACAGGCTCTCAATCTATCCGTTGTTTGGTCTTGCTTTGTACGTTTGAAGCTCAAGTTATGTACCACCTTTATAGGAAATATACGTTTTTTTCTGTGCGAGGCGCAGAAATGAGTAGACAGTAAATTTCGAGGACATCCCCTGGATTGTGTTCAAATTCCCTGCATAGGTAAACTCTCTTTCTGAGGTCCAGAAAACCAATTATCAATCGTTGATTTAGGTACCACAACTTGCGTAAGGTGAAGAGCAACTTTGTCAAGTAAATCTTATGAGTGAAGTCATGACCTCTGTAGTCTGTGAACTTGAATGAATCTGTTCTCATCTTCTTGAGATGCGATTACCTGATAACATCTTCCTCACTTGAACGTTGACGGGTCATGATCGATGAAAATAAGTTGTACGGGTTTTCTGTAACGCGCAATTTTAGTAATTTACTGCTTTAAAAAAACACACCCATGTATATTTGTCAATGTTCAACTTTTATTTTCAACGCCGAAGGCCATTTTGATCATTGACGAACCGAGCTTTGTTCGGGACGACGATGTTATTTGCCGTCCTGGCAATGTAGCGATCACCAATGTTGTGACGAAACAGGAAATAAAAGCAAGGAGACATAACAGGAAATAAGAGCAGGGAGACATAACAGCGCCCGTGTTGCTCACGCTGCAGCCCTGTGCTTTCATCCAGTGACTCCATGACACCTGCGGCACTGTGTACATCGTACAGTAGAAGTATGGGATTGGTTTCTACTGAATGAAATTCCTTCAAATACAGCCTAATTTTGGTGAGTAGGCAGAACGTCTGAAGTTACTTCCTTTCGGTGGTGTCGAAACTAAATGTATTTGTAAGAAAACCAAGATTTTAAAATTTTGAGATGTGTGAGGTAAGAGAAGGTGAGAGCCAGAGTGTTGCAAGGAACTGTACAAGTAATTACCCCCTTGTACCAAGACGACATCAACGCGCCACTGCGGTCGTTCTGTCTGTCATCAGTGCCATGAGTCTACGGAAAATGAAATTACGATGACTTAAAAATATGAATAAGCTTCGCCATATGGTCGTTATTAGAGAAGGAATTTAGATCCTTATTACTAAATTGCTTTTTACGCAAGACAACATCATTACAAAAACGCACGCTTATCCCAGTTATTTACAGTGGTTGGTAAGGTAGTATTTTGATCACATGGAACAGAAAATCAAATTCATCATGTCACACTCCTCAAGAAAAATACACTGCGTAGACAAGCGTGAAATTACTTTACGTGTTCGCGTTTTTTGCTAAACTACTGCTACAACTCCTTAATTTCTGGGTCACTTCTCTAGAACAGAGCTGAAGACTGTGTGCTTTTATCTGGGCAGAATCAATGAATATTTGAAAGAATAAAAGTGTGTTCACAACAGTCGAGTCCAGAGGACCAGTTTCCGGCGGCCTTGTGAAGTATGCGGCCTCGTCAGCTGTGTGGCCTGTACGTGACTTGTTGTCTTCTCATGACTGTTGTACGTTCCTCATACTTGCTGTTGTGTGTGCAGCGTGCTGAAAAGTCCCTCATACTTGCTGTTGTGCGTGCAGCGTTTTGAAACGTCCCTCATACTTGCTGCTGTGTGTGCAGCGTACTGAAAAGTCCCTCATATTTGCTGCTGTGTGCAGTGTACTGAACCTCTAATTTATTCCTTACAGTTGATGTCGATGGTAAAACTTGAATTGTTGCTTCCTCATCAATAACCGGGATCACCCTGTCTGTTGAGACTGAAATCGCTTTGATGTTTCCTCGAAAACCCAATTTTCTACTCACAATTAAGCTTGGCTAAGCCAAGTTTCACAATTTAATAAATAGAACGAGGTTTGATGTCAAAAGTCAAACGTATGGGATTTTATACTGAATGTAATACTTTATTTCTGTTTCCTGATTTCAAAATGAAAATGAAAGTTTTATTTACAGGAATTATGAGAAATTAAATAAAAACAAGTGTTCAAACTTTTAAATTTTTCTTTATTTTCATAACACTTTTTTTTCTTTAAGAAAAGCACATATTTTTACTAAACCAAAATCCTTTGACTAATATAGAAATTCAATCACGAAAATAATCTGAAATTTGAATTTGAGGAGCAGAACTTCTAAGAACATATTCAATGTCACATGAGGAGGCTTAATATGATGAATTATCATCTCATAAAAACGAATAACTTGTAAAAAATTCCTTTAATCAAACAATCGGTACGAATGAAGCACAAGTTAGTGGTATAAAGATATGTAGGTAAAAAATAGTACAGGAGTAACTTACTTCATTAATAAATTTTGACAATCGTATGAATGATAATGCATTAATACATTCGCAGGAAATGTGTGCAGAAACTGAAATATGAAGGTTTACGACTGTAATTTATCACAGTAAACAAATAGATTTTGTTCATTGCTGATGAGTTGCTTCCAGGGTATCATTATTTGTGTCAGTAGCACTTTAGAAAGTGAGTTGGATCCATTTTGTAGCTGTGAAGATAGTCTTACATAACATTCATATACAAACTAAATACACAAAAGAGCTGTATTAGATCTAGTCAAAATGAACCAGCAAATAAAATATTTCCTCATCCCTATTGTCATCAGTGGAAACGACGTCAACGTTGGAGAGCTTCTGACTCCTGTTTTAGCAGTCCTTCAAATCACAAAGAAATCATTTGGTTACATTGGCTTCTGAGTGATGTTTTATAATGATCACATTCATCAACGCAACGTTTTCGTGAGTCATACAACTTCCGTAAATGATGTTCGATTGTGGTGGCACAGCGAAGCGGTTGCTGACTTTATGTTCCGTCTAACTAGTCTAGAGTTACAACCTCCTCCTCTGATGCTCACTACTACTAAGTCATTATCAGAACCTTCAACTGGGCCATGAATTCAATTTCATTGTACCAACTTCCAGCGGCGTTACGAGTTTAAATCATCACCACCAGCTCTTTGAATACATCCGTGTGTTAAAATTGTTTCTATAGAACTGCTAACAGTGTTATATGCATTTACATAAATTTATTTTCTCGATATTTTCTTCCGTGTTATTAGTTCAAACGCGCTATGACGCTCTCGACTATGTCATGCGCTACAATGATCCCTGCTGACACTTTCAACTGTGTCATGCGCTACAATGATCCCTGCTCACACTTTCAACTGTGTCATGCGCTACAATGATCCTTGCTCATACTTTCAACTGTGTCATGCGCTACAATGATCCCTGCTGACACTTTCAACTGTGTCATGCGCTACAATGATCCCTGCTCATACTTTCAACTGTGTCATGGGCTACAATGATCCCTGCTCACACTTTCAACAGTGCCACGATGAACAGTCATGTCAAATCAGTGTTTTTCAACAACTCCGAACGCAAACTGCTGACAGTTTAATGACAAAAGCTGATTGCTTTCATTTTACGTTTGGTTTTTATGATACTTCGTGGCTGTTATTGTCGAAGCTTAAGAATGTATTTCAGACTGTGAGCTGGTGCTTCTAAAAATTGAGGTAAAAGTTTAAAGAATCCGTGTTTACGTTGCATTAAATTGCAGTTACAACACACAACGTCTAGAATTAGTGCAAATTGCATGAGATGGAACTCGGTCGGGTCTGAATCATTTAGCTTCATTGTGTTATGTTGCTGCTAGTGGCGAGTCAAATATATGGAATTAGTGGTTCGTAGCCTTCTGCATGTAGAAAGAGCTAAATTATTATCACAGGTCTCATGTGAGAGAATGTTTTCATATGTTTGTGAGTTAAGAGTGGATAACATTTTATGATGAACACAAACGAGCAACACTAGACACGGAACAATAATTATTGCTCTAGAGTAAATCCCTCATGCCTGGCGTTGATAAAAGATAGTCTACGTGAGTTTGCAGACACTGTACGGACCTATTCAGTCCTAAGCATGGCCTATGTAGTGATTTCGATGATTTGTACGCACCCTCCAGCGATGCTCGCAAGAGCAAGAGCAACTGCAAGAATTAATGACCTATGTGAACGGTCAAATTGAAGGTGTGGCTCAGGCTGATGGTAATTCGCTTAAAAAGAGAACTCAGTACTGCAAAATTTACTGATCAGTCTTATTGAGTAGAGAGCGCATGTCAGAGGCCCTCAATTGTCTGTTCATTTGTAAAAGAACAGTAATGACCGTGAACTCAATATATCTAGCGCTACTGTTATCAATTTGGTGATATTGATGCATGACTAATGCTGCTGAGGTAAAGCAGCTGTCGAATAGCAGCTGTAAATCGAGCAACCATTCGATGAGCAAAAATGTTCGTATACAGGATACAGCGTACAGATAGACAAGGCTAGCTGCACGTTAGCGCTCAATACGTCTGGCAATTTGAGTCCAATGAAAAAAAAAATAAGGTCACTTAGGCTGTTTGCGTCAATGCTGTATGTGTTGTAGAAGTCCTCCATTGATTTGAGAAAAGTTGGAAACTGGTGGACTGATGCTTTCATTGATGTATTGCTGCTTGAATCAATTAAGTTCAAACTAATTTGCTTTCAGGAGGTCAGAATTAAACGAGTGTTGTATTTTGTAATGTAGGACTGATATCAACGCAGATATCGATGTTACCGATGTCTCGGCGAGCATTTTTAGTTTTAATGAATTACGCTGAATTTCTATATCCATTATGCTTAACTACTCAATAATTATTAACGTGAATGTTTGAGCTCCGACAGCTGTGCTGGACGAGGTAATATTCGGTGAGTTTTTTCTGGTAGAAACAAGTCTTGAGAAGACGTTGTCGATGATAATTGCTATGACTTTGCGCGTTACATTACTTGAAAATACTGAGGAAATCTTTACAAAAACGCTATCCAGAGGAATTATTTGTCGATGCCTTTGAATATTACCGTGATAAAGACAAAAAATATATAGTTGTACAATTGTAATTTTAAAATGTTAAATTGACTCAGACATGTTGTTGTGCTTGGTCTCACAAAGCAACTTAAGCTGGCTCAGCAGTCCGAATTAAAGAAATTCTCAGAGAATTCAGCTGGGGAAACAAAATATGAAGAGAAAACAGTGAAAAAAGTTCATTGTGTCGAAACATTTTCCGGTCTCGCTTTTTATTCTCACACAGTCTCCCTTTCACGTTTTTTACTAGATCACTTTCTTCCGTGCTGATTCCGACCCAAAAATTTGAGTATTTCTAAATGAAGCTCGACAGCAAAGTTTTTCATGTACGTTAAATATTCAGGAAGCGTGGTCGGTGCAGAAGGTGTTCAAATACAGCAAATATTCAGGAAGCGTGGTCGGTGCAGATGGTTGTGCAGAAGGTGTTCAAGTACGTTAAATATTCAGGAAGCGTAGTCGGTGCAGAAGGTTGTGCAGGTGTTCAAATACAGCAAATATTCAGGAAGCGTGGTCGGTGCAGGAGGTAGTGCAGAAGGTATTCAAGTACAGCAAATATTCAGGAAGCGTCGTCGATGCAGATGGTTGTGCGGCGCTCGCTAACCCACCACCAACAAATGCTTGATTTTACCAGCCAAATGATTCTAATGTTTCACGTGTGTGTTTTCCCAGAGAGGACATAAAATATTGATATAGGATTAGGACAAGACATCAGGTTACATGATATTTGTATCATTCAGCGAATGAATCTAATTTCCCTGATCCCGTTAATGTAAGTTTATTTTGCTTGTACTATCCTTCCTCACAAAGTATGGATTGTCGAAAAATTACAACTCCAGTTAACTTTACGAAAGCTTCAATTTCTTGTCATGTTGGGTCACCATCTCTTAGTTTGACGACATGAATCGAAGACTGCATGTGTGACAATCTGGGATAGTAAATAATTAGGTCTTTACATGCTCAATGGACTTTAATTTGCACAGTGCGTTGCCAAGCTATATATCAAGGCACTTTGCTTGTTTCATTTCAAACAAGTTGCATCGTCTGTTCCTATAATTGTGGAAGAATATATAGTCTTAGATTGCATTCAGTAATTCCTTATAACAATTTGAAGCCTCACGTAACAATGCATATGTCTTTGAGTTTTGTTGCTGACTTGGACTCGAAGCTTCAATCTGGAAGGTCAATTATAGTGCAAGAAAATTGAAGCTGAAACTCAAAAGAAATTAGTACAGAGAAAAATGGGTTTTGTGTGTGTTGAGGAGGTAAAAAATTTTGAGTAGAATTTTATATGTAACCTGATTTCTAGGTCAAATAATGCGGTGGCTCCGTGAAAGGAGCTCTAAGACATCCTTTTGTTCTTCGACTTGAAAAGCGAACGAACGGCCGACTGCCAAATCTTATTTAAATAGTTAATTTTTGTGAATTTTCTCTCCATTTTAATTGTTCGTTGAGGTCCATTGTTGTAGCTGAGGCTCAGACGGAAGGTACGGACATGTGTTGACATATCACGCCTACGAACCCGCGGAACTGGCGCGCTTAGGCCTCGTCTGGCCTTGACTCCCTTACGTGACATGCTGCCTCAGCCAAACTCTTGAAACTTGAGCTAAACCTCGCGATGAAAGCGAAATCTGACCAAGGTGGAGCTTCCTCTGTATCGTGTGATGACGCAAATTCCGTGAACCATGGACTTCCATCACTGCATAAACTCCGTGAACCATGGACTTCCATCACTGCATAAACTCCGTGAACCATGGACTTCCATCACTGCATAAACTCCGTGAACCATGGACTTCCATCACTGCATAAACTCCGTGAACCATGGACTTCCATCACTGAATGGGTTAATGTTGGACTCTTGAGTTTGAATGTTGTGAGCGTGAGTGCGATGCAGATCAAAGCCAGCTAGTGCTTGTGAAGCTTAAACGCTGTACCTGAGACTTGGTTGCGTAATTCAAGTGACAGGTGAGTTTGTTTCGAGTATAAGGATGCTGGGGAAAAAGAATCAATAACAGATATATGGGCATTCAAGACAGTAGTAAAGTCTCTGCCATTAATTTTTTATGCATTCGTTGATTATTTAAAAAAAAAATCCAAGGAGGTTGGCGAAGTAAAGAAAATGACAAAGCAAGTATATACAAAATAGAAGGTATTCATGGTGACATGTCTCATTTCCCATGCACGTTGAATTGTCGTTACCGAATGACATTGAATTAATTATGTTAAGTTTTAAAGATGTTCCGACAATTTTCACGCATTTTCGTTGAAAAGTTGTGTTACGAAAGAAGTAAATTGTTATTGTTCATATTTCTTCAAGTAAAATAACACACGCTTATTAAAAATTATCTGATGCATACGTCACTGATCAATATGAATAAAATGTGCGATTCACTGCATTTTTTAGTATTCCCAGTGATATCAGAATAGAAAATAGTAGTAAATATATAATTCGGAAAATAATGGTTACATATATATATTATATATATATATATGTTTTTACTTTGTTCCAATAATTTTTAGGCGTGTATTTTAGTTCAAAAATTCCGAATTTAATCATACTTTGATACAGACTGCGTGTGGGACTTTACAAACATTTTGGTATATTTTACTGGTTAATATTTTCCAGGTAACTTTCATACTGATACAAACATTCATTCGCTTTAATAATTATTAATGTGTTTATCTAGACGAGGTACTTCACTTGTAATAAACATCTATTAAAAGGTAATTTTTTCATTTTATAACAGCTCTTTTGTTAGACTCAAAAAGTTGTTTGCAATATCATTCCCTGTAATTAAACTATGCATTTAAGTACGTTGGGTCTATATTTTCACACAGAAATAGCCTTATTTTGACAATATGTCGTCCATAAAGTCATTCAATTTTTTATTATTTAGATAAATGGTTGACTTGAGCTCAAATAGTATTCTCTGGATGCACTGCCCATTTATGAGCTATCACGACTCCCTTTTTTCTTTGATTTAGCAAAACGAGGCTTTCATTATAAATTTAGAGGCCAGCGTTACAGTATATGTGTATACAGATCCTCTGAAGTGCTTCCTGATTAAGAAACCATTGCACTGCTAAATATTTTTCAAATCCTAAATGTTGCTTCAGAACGTCGACGCTTGAAGTCTGGTACACAGGTACCATCTCAAATATTTCTTATCCCTGGTCTGAGTCCTTTGTTTTGGCACGTCGGCAATATCTTAGACGAGTTATTAAGGCGCATCACAAGGACTTTTTTAGCGATGTTTATTGGTCGTTTTAGGCTCAGTGATTACAGGGCATACAATGCACCTTAATTGAGTTCTTCCGGGCATCCGTAAAAATTTATGTTTTAATTAAGTGGAGTACAAGCTCACATATTCATTCAACATCAGCCCACCCCAGGTTAGAAGAAAATTTGTGCACTAAAGAAAATTACGATAAAGCTTCTTGAGGAAGAGCATGATAGTTTGTTCACACTGTAAATGGTGTGTCATCACAGCATCAAAACATCACAGAGTTATTAGAAGAAGCTATTACTTTTGAGATAATAGAACTCAATATTTTTTAAGAATGCTTTTTAAGCAAAAAGAAAACTGAAATTTTACTAAGTACATTGTTCAGAAAATGGACTTCTTGATAATAAGAAAGAAGACCGAATGGAAGAAGAGAGAAGAATGAAAATTAGCGCTCTTATGAACTGGTCTTATGAATATTTTCATGCGTTTATGATCAGTTAATTCAAGTAAAGGTGACATAAATGACTGATTGACCGTAGCATTCACATTTTGCTCCCGCGTCCAAATTGCATTTGAATACCAACGAATTCCACTCGTCAAAAACATCAGGTTTTTTTGGGCAGTCTGTGTCCATACCTGCTTTTTCTTTCAGACAAATCGCAAGTTGTAGAAATTCGCTGCTGTTTCCAAACTAAAAATAATGAATCATTTCAGTTCTTTTGAATCAATTTTCATCGAAGTAGAAAGAATTGTGAAGATGTTATATTACTTACATGAAACATTCCCTCAATTTATTAGAAAGGAAAGGAAAGTTACCGTCGGAATGTTAGTACCATACTTTTTGGTTTTTAGAAGGACTAATTCTTTTTTATACTTTTTGCAGAATTATTGTACTACAATATGGTAAATTTCAAAATTTGTGTGATCATTGGACATAGAAAAATGAGCCTTTTTTATCGCAAACATCAAGGAAAACTTGTCGCTAAAAATGTCACATTATGAAGAATCTTCAATAACAATTCTATCTAAATGTCGTGGAATGTCCACCTACAAAAATCGTGCAACGATTATAAGAAACATACGATTTATGAAGTCAAATTGCGAGAAATATTCAACAATAATTTTTCATTAAATACAAGCAAGAATAGATAAGCTTTGAAAGTTAGTTATTCTCGTCAAACCCAATGATAAGCTCATGGGTCTCTTAGGAAAAGCTAAACTCTAGAAAAGTCATAAAATTCAAAACCCACGGACGAATAAGAAACACTATTGGAAATAATAGTAAATTGTGGGGCTCTAGAAAGAAATTTTGGGTTCTTTACTCCCCAACACTTACTTTTTGTAGAACTGAAAACGATTCTCTTATTAGTTTTCTTGCTTTCTAAATTCAAGTGCAGTGAAGGTGATAACTGAAATGAGTGGCATGCGTGTGGCATGTTTGAAATCTGCCTGCGTCATGTGTGGTGTGCATGAGGTATGAGGTGTGCGTGAGGTATGTGGAGTCCGTAAGAGAGGAGCGTGGTATGTCTTAATAAGGTATGAAAAATAGCTCTCAGTCTTATATGAAATGCAGGTTTTACGTAAATTACTCAGAAAGTTTTTACGTACTAGTAAGTCAGAAACTTTGGCCTGATTAAAAATTTATACTATTAGTTTGTACTGCAAGCGAATAATTATTTATTCGTATTTTTACGAAAAATCAAATCATTTCCAATGATAAACTTTGATTTCTTTGTTTCATTTTAGAAGTTAGAATTTTGGGCTGCTTAATACAATCACAAATACAACTAGACAAATATTCGTTGAATTTGCGCGCAAATTAAGAGTAAATTTGCCTTGCTGGACGATACGTTTTCTCGTTTTGCATCAGGGAAACTGGACTGAGATGGACCAGCAAAACAGGATAGTTGCAGCTCAAATAGTGTTAGTAATTAAATTTAAAAAAATGTACTCACATAATGATCTATGCTTAATGAACCGACGTAATTGACGGTTAGTGAAGATTCTTAGGATTTACAGTTTAACTGCTGATAGACCCTTTTCATATCAGAATAGATTGACGTTTGAAATCTCAGAGAAAACGTAAGAAAGGGTCGATGTCATATAGATTAATTTTTGCATTTTTGAAAATTTGCTCCCAAAACGCAGATTGTTCAATAAAAAGAGAGTGGGGTTCTGTGTAAATTTCAGACTACTTTTTATAACATCTTACTTCCTTAGGAAGCAACCCGGCCAGACCTTCACTGAATACTCGTATATTGAGAAAAATCCAGCGAGACATAAATTTTCATCTTTTTAACATACGTCATTTTATTAGGCACGAAGCCTTAAATCGAACAAGATTCGTTTATTCAGAGTCATTACTCATCTTATCATCTTTGTCTCAACTAATTTCCAACAAAACTTTTAAGCTGGTCAAATTTCTGTTCGAAAGCTTGAGAGCTGGCCAGTTTGTTAATTAGAGTTTGCCAGATTCGGGAGAAGAATTTCCGCACCTGAATAATAGTCAAATGACTGGTATTTTTGTGTGGGTAGTCGCTCATGTCATTTGCGTTTATTGCAACTTTCATTCGATTCTTGTCTCAAATTGCAATGACATTAAAAATAGAAATGCTGGCTTCCTATAACCTTATCTGAATCCCAGATGCGGTACACAATTCCGTTCGTGTTTTCACGATAAATTCAAAGAAGCTAATTGCTTGAACTCTAATTCTGTTAATGAGCCTCTAATTGGTTTCTCTGTGATTATTTGATTGGCTTATCTATTCACGAGAGTCTATGAGCACTTTACTTTGCATTTGTAATTCGAAAATTCAAAGGAACGACTTCCTTGATTTGAGATCTGCAAACAGTGGATGCCGCTGAATCTGCTGAGTCATCGTTTGCGTGTTCCCTCCATTGAGTGCCAAATTCTACGCCTTTTTCCTTTTTCGCGAAAAATGGAACATTGTTTTGTATACTCCGCGTCTGCAGGTGCTGGTCACTTGAATCTCTTGTCTTAGCAAGGCGATTTTCTTAAATGAATGTTGATCTTCACGCAAATTGTTATTTATTTCTGATCACATTTCAGGTTTTTAGCTTGAAAAAGGAGTTTGTACATGATAAATGTGGTGTGTCGGCTTCGTCACACTGAAAAAAAATCCGTAACAGTTCAAAATCGTAAATTACAACCCGTTTAGGAAACAGGAAATGTGTTGTCAAGATCCTTTCAACAACCTAACGTAGCGTATAATATACGAGTACGTTGATCAATAGCACTGCTATGATACACTTGGAAACGCTACTTTACTCTTACCATATTTAGTACTAGCAAAAATAGGAAAAAAGGTTTGCAAAATATGCTTTGCGTGAGATTGAAGTCTTAGTAAAATGTTCAAACGCAGCTTGAATTTGGGGCGAGAAATCAGGGGGTTCGAAAACTCGAGAGAAATTTTGCCTTTCATCAATTCATTAAGTCTTTCAACAATGGGAGGGCAATGTATGGAACTCATTTAATAACCAACATTCTTAAGATCATACTTCTACCATGATAAATGGAAAAGAGGTTATTATACAGGCTGCCTTCCAATCAAATTATGTAGATTGGCTTAGCAATGTACTCTAAATTACTGGTCTCCTTGTTACTCTTTACCTGAGCAGAAGGAAGAATTACCACTATTCTGAGCATCGTTGTGTGATATCATCTCTCCGTAACACCACGGCCAACTAACAAGAAGACACCGTTCCCCATAACGCGCAGTAAACTTCAGTCATGCGAGCCAAAATTCAATTTTTTTTTACAAATTTCTATCTGTTGGAATTGCGACCTTGGAGGCTTGCGCTCGCGCTTCACTGCCGACGAATTTTTTTCTCCTGTCGCTGACGACGTTTCCGAAAGAGTGAGTCCCAGGTACGCAGTGCACGGCAACAAGACTCGCTCTCGTGTCAAAATTCACAGATTAGCAGCTGTAAAAGGGCTTTATCTTTCAGTAATGTTGTGTGCGTGTGTGCTAAGATTTGCAAGGAGTCATTGCTGCATGTATGACCTACTACGGCACGTTCATGGCAAGTGAGAAACTGTTAACACATTTTCTTTGGTCTTTTACACACTTGATGTTAATTTTCCTAATTCTTTTTGACCATGCACTGAAGATGTTACCTTCAGGGTGTGTTAATAAAGTGGGTAATGAATGTTGTTGATTGATATGAACTATAACTTGAGGAGCAAAACATACATTGTCGCAGTTTAAATGTGCAATTCTGCTTCCATGTATTTATATTTTAGGAAATTAGATTTGTAAAACATAAAAAACATGTCTCAATAATTATTAAGCCTACGTAGGGAGTTACTTGACGCCATGCACCAAGCAAGGTCCTATGTTCAAAACTCAGTTGTTTATTTTGCTTGTAAATTGAGATTATTGTTTATGTACTCGCTGAAATTATCTATGCCTCCATATGTTGCATTTCCTAAACATGTAGCTTGATAATTTACGACATTCTAGTTTATTTTTGCTGCCTAAATATACTGTAAGAATTACGACGCTCTTGTGAAATTGTTTGAGCTGGAAATGAATTCTTCACATGACTTAGTTACATTGTTTCACTTTGTTTATGTTTCGCTTGGAGGAACCAAGAATACTTTATTGCCTATGCCAGGAAAAACTATCCACCATTTTTACCAGCACCTGCATTCGATCATGAGATAGTCATGCTAAAGTAAAGATATTTCGACCGCAGAGGCAGCGCACCTCCGGAAGGCTTTTGGTAGGGATCATAAATATTGGCTACGGTCATCTTCTCTTGGCCTAATCTGTGTTTTCATGTCCGCAGGAGTTCTAGAATTTCCGAGAATAAGTAAAACCATCAGTGTTGGGCAGTTGCACCGTAATTAGTCGCAGCTGCAATTGCGGTGCAACTGTCCAACACTGAAAACCATAAAGTCGAACGAATAGTTTTTTAGGAAACAGTGGAGCCCCTAGACATCAACTTACATTCGCCAATTTTGGAAGTAATAATGCATTCTGTTCCGAAGCAGAAGTTGAGAGTTGTTACTAATCAGATGGTTTAGTTTTAGAATATTGTTGTGTGTTCACAATTTTTAAGTTTTTGATACTGCTGTCCTACTGTGTAGCTGCTGGAGCTTCTCACTTCCTGCAACCGTGACTCTTTGAAAGAGCTGAAGATAGTTGCAAGAGTTATTTAGAACAGTAAAAATTAGTATTTTGCTTTGAGCTTGCTTGTTTATTAAAATGCATCACAGCTATTTAATAATAAGTGCCTTAAATTTAGCAGTTGGTATTTTAACTAACTTTAGCTACTGGTACTTTAAGTCTAGCTGCTGGTACTTTAACTAACTCTAGCTGCTAGTACTTTGACTAACTTTAGCTGCTGGTACTTTTACTCTAGCTGCTGGTACTTTAACTTTAGCTGGAAACTCTCATTGTGCAGCGCAAGCCTGTAAGGAAGGGCTCCACTTTGCAAGTTTTGTTCTGGGGACACGAAGTAAGACAGCAAAGAAACCATATTTCCAATCACACACAAATTGAATATTTAATTCTTAATGCTAATATCTTGAGACCAGTGATGCTGATCCCAGTTATCGTTCCTGTCCTCACCTTTCCGTGTCGTAGAGGTAGTATTTCAGGGATGTGTGGCTTCAGTGGCATCAATATAAGTTTTTCTAGTCATCATTGTTCATTTCCAGTTGTTTTACGTTGCCTACTCAACTGCACGTATCTCTGTAAGAGCTCACCCATTGATGGGTACATATTACTTTCCTAACGGTAAGGAGTGTATCCAAGAGTATGTTATACTATTCTTGGGGAAAGTATTTTATGATCAATGTTGACAGATGTGGTTCAGGATACGATCCTACATTAATTAATCCTTCAGATGGACAAATCTTGGCGTCACGTTGTTGAATAAAAACTTTATTTATCGTAAGTTACTCGTTTCTTTTCACATCAATTATTACAGCTTGAGTGCGTCAGAGAATATTGACCCTAACTGCTCATAAAAGTCAAGACAAAAATGTTAAGCCCTTCTGCAAGAAACACGTGCATCATTTTTTGAAGTGAGGTCGCAGAGTGAAGTAATTGTTCCAAAATGCATTCACAAGGTGCAATTACGCTGAGATCTCGTCATTTTGAGGGTCAGTCCATGTATCCTCTTACATTTTTGTGTCTCCTTCACGTCAGTCCGTGCTCTTCATATCAATATAAACAGAATCAATATTTTTAATCATTGTATTCCTGCCTTGGAATGTTACGTTATCATCATGAAACAATTTCTGCGCCATGAAATAAATTAAGCTGCATCTTGGATTTCTACAAAAGTTCAAATGACAATTGGCGATAAGTTTGCCTTGTATGATCATCAGAGGACCAAGAAAATTCAACATTGGCTGCTCCTCTAGTCGATGCAACCTTCTTCGTTAGCGGCAGGGCAGTCAAGTGTGACTACTATGTTCTTCATTAATTGTGCAGCTTCGATGCTCTCGACTTCTATGCTTTGTACTGCCATGTCTTTTGCAAACTCGCCAAGAACTTGGAAAAAGCGGCACGGTGATTTTTTAGAGAAAATGATGGTGTTCCATCGACCCATGACTAATCTTGATGATCTCAGCATCGTTTTTCATTCGTTTAACGATGTTAATCGCGGACATGAGAACCATAACACTTTTAGCTCTGTGTAGCTCACGAGAAAATTTTGATTTGCAAAGCGTTGGAGAGGAACTAATTTAGCTTTAATGTTGCCTTCATTGTTGTGGAGAAATTTTTCGGCATCATCTGTATAATCACAGTGATGTCCTTCTCGGTGAGCTTCCGTCAGTGCTGAATTCATCAAGTTTAAGTAAGATAGTGTGGCTGTGGAGATTGTGTTTAAGGAAACACTAAAATGAAATGATTCTGAGGATTCAATCTCAAGGATTTCTGCTATGTGAAGGAAAAAAGCAAGATGAAGGTGAAGTCACATTAATATTAACACTAAAATTCACATTTGATCACCACAATACTTGACCCGTACTTCTAAATCTGCTGCAGGTGTGTTTAACTGCATATAACAAAACCGAAGACACCCTTGCAAAAAACTGACTACATATTTATTCTTGAATGCTATATGAGGTTAATACAGTTAGCAATTCAATATTTCTAATTATAAGTTGAACTATTTTAAAATTTTATTTCGTTTGTAACACGTTGTGATACATTATGTTTCTGCCTGAAAGTAAACTGGACGGCTGGAAACCTGAAATTTCTAGCGACAGAAAATGTGCATAAGTCAAGTTCACAAATGTCTCGCTATGTTAGGTATTTGTGTCAAATATCAAAAGGAAATTATGCGGTATTTTCCATGAACTCACTTGAAACATTAAAAGGACTCGCTTGAAAAAATTCGATCAACAGGAAATGAATTTTGATTTATAAGTTTACGTTAAATTATGTACTAAAAATATAATAAACATGTTGAATTTATCGATACCAACACGCTTGGGAGCTTGATTCTATTTGGCAGCGACAGAAACAAAATTTCAACACAATCATAAGTCCGACGTAAGAGCGTTCAGGTCTGAGGCACTTGAGGAAATACATATTAAAGCTTTGGAGCAAGAGAACTGAGAAACATCTCCTACGTGTAGTCATACGCTTAAAGTCTCAGTTTACACGAAATAGCATGAGATAGTATGTTCTTATTATGCAATGCCTACTCTACTGAGGTTTGCAGAACTTGCTTTGATGCGTCAATGCATTGAAATTTCGAATTTAATTCTATTTTTCTCAGTGAGGATTTTCAGTACACCATTTAAAGTCTACTGGATTCGGTTTATGGTTTTGCACAGACCAAATACCTACGTTATATTTTACACACCACACACACTTACAACATACACTTACAACATGCACTTAAAACATGCTCAACGCTACATTCACCAGGGCTTCACTAAGTCTTCGAAAAAGCTACTGGTGCTTTTATTTCATGTGAAGAAATTGCAAGAAGTTTTGAATGAGGTCCATGCAGCTCATGACGAAGCCATGCTGTAAACATTGCATATTAACGTTGCATTGCACACTAACGTTACGTTACACACTAACGTTACGTTGCATACAAACGTTATATTACACACTAACTTTACATTGCACACTAACTTTACATTGCACACAAGCGTTACATTACACACTAACGTTACATTGCACACTAACGTTCAAAGATCCCGTCCATCATGCAGGGCAGAATTGCACACTGAATGTAAAGGATGTTACCCAGTAGTTCCTCTGAGTTAAATATCACCTATAGTATGTCACCTAATAGCTACCCCGTATTGAAAAGTTGATACCCAGTAGTTACCTAGTATTTAAATGTTACCTAGTAGTTGCCTAGTATTTAAATGTTACCCAGTAGTTACCCAGTAGTTAAAAAATGATACCCAGTAGTTACTCAATAGTTAAAAGATGTTATCCAGTAGTTGCAACTCGAAAGAACACATCAGCAACATTGACCAGTAATTTAACGGATAATTTTACTGCACTATGATGCTCCACAACACAATCTTTGAATATGATGACATGGCACCTTGCAACTTGGTGCACTTCTAAACCATGAAGTAGTTCATGTTTCCAACTTGCTTCAAATGCAACGACGACGAAATTTAACTCACTTTGCTTAATTTCTACGCGGAGCGTCACTTGAATGGTCCGAATTTTGTATTTGAATTTTATGAAGTATAAAGAGCAAAGAGTTGCTAGATGATCATAACTCCAAATTATTATACCTCAAAAACAGGTCTAAGGGACTCTTGATTTCAGTTGAATTTCTGGTCAGAAACTCGGCCGTTCAGAATTCGTACGTGAGACTTGCCGATACAACTTCCTTTTTATGTTAATTTAGATCAAATCCCGTACTCGTACTTGAAGGTTTTCGCTACATAGAGTTTTGATATTTTGACAAAATTCAACATGGTAAAAAATAAAAAAGGGAGGGGCAACGATACTCTCGAATTCAATCAGGCAACAAAAAAACGTGATGGTCCAGTGCCTCACGTACCGACTGTCTCATAATTAAATTTTTATGATCGCTGAAAAAATGCTTTATGCATGAAGAACTTCCGAAAAATTCTTTGGAGCATTTATGTTCGAAAAAGAGTATAAAATAATCCCCCCCGGGCTCGAGCACGTATCACTGCTACCACAAATGAGGTGGTTTCGAAAGCTTTTGCCTAAAAACCTTCTTCGCGCAGTTATAGTCTGTAAAGCCATATCAGTTCACTTTACTTTTACTTAGCTGTTGTTGCCTGCTCGAGGCTTTTAATTTATTTTTATTTTCCTATGGCTTCCAAGCAGCATTTTGGGACCTCAGAAGCTGCCGAACAGCAGAACATTTTAGTAAATAAAGTTACTTTATGAACCTAGTGCGTTTTTTGAGTTCTAATTTCACATGAAGAGGAAGAAAAATAGCGTCAACGACAATATTACTCCAGGGATGTAAGAACTCCTCCAACACTTAAGTGTATCATTAGAAGAAACAAATATTTCAATAGCTAGCTCTTTTCTCGAGTCTATGCTAGTGATTTGCTTGCAAAATTAGTTTTTTTTGCTCAGTTGAGTAGTTCTACGGAACTGAGTTTGGTGCGAGCCTAATACGGAGCTACACGTGTGAGTGGGGACCAGACTGGCGGACTAGGTACAATGCTCACTATTTGTGCTTCACAAAGAATAATATTTCATTGCTAGACAGTTCTCGTAGAAGTTCCACTGTTTGTATTATACTAATTTGTAATTATTATAGAGATGAATCAATTAAAGATTTGCGACGAATTATTGTGCTTTGAATGAATATTTTCATTAATATATACAAAACTTCCATTGTGTATCTTATTTACTGATGACATGGCCCAGATAGTACCCGTTAAAATTCCTTGATTTAAAAGTGATAAAATTCAGGATCTATAAAATAAATGACTTTTTTCAGTTTTACCCGTGCTACTATCAGAATCTGGATATTTTTTATGAATGTTTACAGAACTTCCATTTTCTATTTTATCTACCGATAACATGGCCGTGTAAGAGAAGAAAGTTAATAACGGAACAAATGGTGTATTTTATAGTGATCCGGTGCCTTTGGTATCCATAATACAATGCTTGTAATACATGCGTAGCTGTTCTGATTTCAGTTCAATAATTTTTCTTCAGTAATAGATAGGGAGTAATGGAACGGACACACACAGATACAGAGAGAGATGGAGATACATAGTCTATTATATATTTATGTAGATATTTAAATGATTTCCAATGCGTTCTTTACTTATTAAATTGACTGAAATCTAATGACAAACTCGTCGTTAATTTCTAAAGAAAAAGAGCTTTGTCTCAAATATCATGTGTTGCTATTTCTTCGAACGTTGCAGAAGAATCTCACAAATGCAGAAAAAATTACCATCGTTTACTTACCCAAAATTTATGGTGGTTTATATTTCATATATAGCAATGAAACGTTCTTGTATGGAAAATAGAAATAGTTTTTTGTTCAAAATACTTTTTTATTTTGATTTCTGGTTTACCCTCATTTTTCAAAGAAATATTCTTCAATTTTTTTGAGTTCACATGAAACACCCTCGATGCATTCGTGTTCCCTTCAAATTAGAAGCATTAAATGGCTGAACATTCCATAGGAAATTTTTAGTGTAAAAGTTGTTGGTTTGAATGAAATGTTTGATGTGGACCAGTTGTAACTCTATTGCCTCCGTACCTACTGCATGTCTATTAGTTAAAGAATGAGAATGTCATTCTTTGGGAGTTAGGAAGATGAAACACTGCCAGTTTGACTCAATAAAAGGCATAAAAGAAGAAGAAATAACAAGATAGGTTCATAAGGTGTGAGATATTAGTATTGTTAATGTGTAGGTCCAGTAATAATGTAATTTTTAGGACAGAAACGGGGAGCTTGAAGTTTGAAAGCTTCCCGTTGGCATAAAAGAGGAAGTAATATGGAGGAAAAAGAGGTATGTACTTTCTCCTCAGTGAACTCACGCTTAGTCTAAAACTGTCTCAGTTTAATAATATTTTCCCTCGATTAGGAAACATAACTTTTATATGCAGTTTATTTATGGGACAAAATCAAAACTGAACTGAGATTGACTATTTATATTACTAATAAAACTGAACTGAACTATGTTTGACTTTCTATAACGTGACATTCAATGAATTGCATGAAAAAGACCTAGTACGCAATTGGCATCTAATTTTGCGACCTTCTCTTTCGAAAAGGTTAATGCATGTATTACTCAAGTTTATTATACACAAGATTTAAAACATCTTAAGCTAATCTATTAGAAGATCGAAACTGTTGAAGCCTGCATAGGAGCACCGGAGTTACCACTGCGCTTGCAATATGAACACAAGAGGAATGCAGGATTCATTTCCATGAGTTGTGGAGCTTGCGAAGTTGCAGCTGCTGCGACTCTCCAGCCATGTGAGGGGTGAAGTCCTTGCATGATCAGGAGTCTTGAATCACGTTGGTTAGCTAGGCTCTCGATAGTGATGACAGCAAATTGGAACATGTATTATTATTTATAAAAGCAATATTCTAAGGTAGCCTTGGCTTTTGGTACGAATATGTACCTTCACCTGCCACAAGGGCCGTAAATTCAATTCGGCCAACGTGTTTTAATTTCTAGTTTTACGTTGCACTTTCTTAGGTTGCACAAACTAGTGCTTCATTTCCTTTCAGTTTGGTTAGATCAAAAAAGTGATCATATATTTATTGAGAGAGTAAATAAACTCTTGTAAGGAATCTGTAAACTTGTATGCTTCATAAGTATGAAGAACAAGGCAAAATGGTAGCTAGTTGAGATCTATTATGGTGTACACATGTAAAGAGCTGAAAATATGGTGCAAGATTCGTGCGAGATACATCATAGCAACAAAAACTCAAAATCAAAAGAAATTAGAAAAGGAGGCATGCAAGGTATTCTCTGAAGGTAAGGTTGCATTCACGAGGATCTCAAATTTTTGATCCATAATGGAGGGAGTTATTTTTTGACTGAAAGATATATTACCTAAGTTATCATTCATACAATAAAGCAGTTTCACCCATGTTTTGAACGGAACATAAAAAATATTTGACTAAAACTATTTATTTATCTTGTTCTTCAGGAACAACATTCGTCCATGTTGAATTAGGGTAGCAAGTTGAATAAACTTCTAATATCAAGTAGGAATGTCGGGAACAAAAGTTGAATTTACAGTAATTGTTTTTCATTTATGAATGACCAACGAACTAATTTATACCTATTCATTTACTTTCAGATTGATGTTTCCCATAAAAAGATAGGAAATGGTAGGAGAGGCTGTGAACAACACTAATTATGTTTTTGCTCAAGAACATTTCATCACAGAACATAAGTAGTTGGGTGCTTAAAACGTCTGGAATTAAACAACGAAGGTGTATTTTGTGTGGCCTGAGCTGAGTTTAGGTGGATCATTTGGCAGACCAGTTTATGGGATGTAAAGTGCTTGCGCAGAATATGTTTACTTCGTACTATGACATTATTGTCATTTATTTTATGGGATTCACGCACATTTTCGAACGTACTGTTTGACAAAACACGCTAATCCATTCATACACTGATTTAGTTATCCGCAGAGTGGAAAAAAGTTTCCGGATTGGATAAATATTTACCTTGGTCTATCATGCGGTAAGTCATGTCCACAGGAGTTCATGGGCTCACAGACACATAAATACTCTTCATGCGTACAGATTAGATTCAATGTCCTCTCATAATGAGACTCTGTACATTTCAATAATTGTTCTCTTTAACATTCATGAAGAAATAAATTTTCATTTTATATCTATATATTATAGATGAGCATGATGCCATGTGTGAACGAGCTTGAAAATGTTATTCAGTGAATGAATTCAATGAATGTTAAGGATTTTAAATTTATGTAAGCAAGATATGAAAATGAATGATTTGCCTTTGTTACGGAAGAGAGCTTGTAAATTTAATTGGCTTGTTAGGATCAATGATTTATATACTAGTCATTTCGGGCGGAAAAATCCATCCATATCTTTTCTTTTGAGCAATTTAATTTGCTGCATGAAGGCCAAACGCTCTGCATGATTTATTACAAATTTCGTGGCTCAGAGCGTATCAGTAAACGAATATTGCGGAGCACGTGTAGAGCGCTGGATCGTGGTCGGTGGTGCGCACGTTATCGATATGACGGAGATTCTATCTGGTCGTTAACAATGTAGCTTTAAGTTATTTTGAAGTTTCGTAGGCCATGTTCAGGCTCAGGAAATAATCCTAAAATCTCCCGTCTGCTCTCAGGCTGCATATAAAATTCCCTGAACAAAGCAGCTCTCGGCCGCAAGATAACATCTTAGGAACATTACGCTGGGGTAATATTGCCATAAAAAATTATGCGTGGCGAAAAAATTTTGTGCTTCATCTTCACATTATCCACTCCATCCTGAAACGAGGACGTCATAGAATGATGTCGTTATAGAATTATAACGATTAATTAGCTAAAATATAACGAGTAATAATAGGAAATTAGTGCGTTAAGATGAAGCTATAACCCATTCAGGATGTGATTCGAGACATTTGAAGTTGTTGTGCTAGACCTAGAGAATCCCAGTCATGACCCAGCAGTTGTTTAAGTCCAGTAGTAGATACAAAGTATATGAACTAACGTGCATGTATTTTACTTTAAGCCAGAGGGGGGAGGAGCGACTCGAGGGCGGCTGTAGTGTAAATTTTGAGGGCAAAACCTAAGATTTAAATAAACATTACGTGCAACATTCTGACACTTAACACGTTGAGTGCGATACGACCCACCGGTGGGTCACTTAAGTTAGGTTCTGTAATTTTTTCCAGGTCTTTTAGTGCCTATGTGTACAAAGTAAAGATTTGCACCGGCTGGACAATCGTAACAAACGTGTTAAGAAGGTAACTTGAACTGATTGTCAACATGAACAGAAGACATCGTTCAAGGGTACACTTGAAATAAATGTCATTTAGCACGTTAAGTGCGATTGCCTAGCAGGTGCAAATCTTTACTTTGTACATACAGTCACCAGAAAGCTTTGAAAAAATTACAGAACCTAACCTGAGTGACCCACCGGTGGGTCACTTCGCACTTAACGTGTGAAAAAATCATGAATCATTTAAAAAACCATCAATTGTTGTCAAGAAGATCATGAATGTACAATTAATTACTTCGTTTCGCCTAATGATTTTCATAAACTGCTAATTTCTAACTGCAAAACTCTCAAAATTTTTTACTTTTATTTCTCTCCCGTTTTTGCGTTGCCGTTACTCATTCTTTTGAAATGTTTAAAATTATCATCCAGATCTAAATTTTCATGCATTTATTCACTCCAGCGTTTCGTGTAACAATTACCCATTTTATTGAGTCTATCTCAAAAAACTTTAATAGAAATGTTGCACCAAACTACCACCGCCCTCTGCACGATGCATCGGCCAGAGCACAGCTCCCGCAGCTGCTTTTAATAAAGGGAAGGATGCAAAGCAGGAGATCTACTTCGATGTGTCGACATCGCGACGTGAGCGGTATTTTGCACTGAATTATGAATTCTGGAGCTCTTATTACCTAGAAATTTCATGGGAAATACAAGAGACAAAGCTAGTACAGCGCGCTATTTATACGGAAATAATATTGGATGCAAACTCGTGTGAAATGGGCGGGAGATAAAAAGCACGTCAGAAATATTTTGAGAGCGAATTAAGGTACAAACTTCCTCGTCCAACGCGTTAAACATGTTACCCTTGATTTCAATTGCTTCAGAGTTCTGGATGTACGAGTAGCGTGGGAATACGCGAGGCTTTAAAAAATATAATCTCATGAATTTGCTGTAAGCCTTGTCGTCCATGTGGTCATTGAAATGTGTTGTTTGAAGTCTTCTAAACAATTATCATATATGAAACTACACGTGCTTGCAAATTGTATTTTCAATGTAAATTTATGCCTGTAGAGATTCAAGTTTCTTCATCATTGTACAAAATTTTTCTAGTTCTTTTTTTTTGTTTTATTTTCATCCAAGTTCAAAGTATGGAAGAAAATGAATTGATGGACGCAAGCTTCGTCAAATGCAATTCAAAGCACCGTGCGACTTGAGTATTCAATTGACAACGCAACAAATTAAAGCAAAGGGAAATTGGAGGCGGACCATCTTTTCAGCTTGTTCATAAAATCGTCATTAAGAGATAAAGTACAGTAAGCCGAACCTTTACAAAACGAGGCGTTCGTCCCTCCAACAAGTTTTAGAAACATTGACTTTAAAACGCTCCAAAATTATGAGTTTCTTGAATTTTTTTAAATAGTGACAGCGGTGATCGATAGGGCACATAAACTCGTGTTTATCCCCTACGCAGGGATCCAGAACACGTTACTGTTATATTGGGTATATATTATACTGTCTCATGCTTGCTGTTATAATCATTATATTAAGACATCCTGTTCAAGATTCCAGCAGAATAATAAGCAGCATTAATAGGAATATTTTAGCGCTAATCAACTACATAAATATCATCAACGATCAGTTCCTCTGAGAGACGCGTTATTATCGACATGAACAATTTCATACACTGGAATAAAGCATTTACTTGTAACCTCAGGCTGACAGCTAAAATGATTTAAATTCCTTCTTTGCCGATAACACATTTAATTTACATCCTCATGGCAAAGGAAAGTACCCACCTTGCATGACCCTTTTGTATAATAAAATTATCGAATTTGAGGGATGTACTGTGCCTCTCAAATACCAGTGTATTATAAATAGCAATAATTTTTATTTCGATATTTAGATAAATACCAGAATTTTCAAAATGATGAGGGTGGAAACAAATACACGATCGAAAATAGGATCCACTGGGTAAAGACAACTCAAATAGATGTGAGATCTTTAATGTGCCTACAGAAAAGTTTTAAAAGCATGTACAAGAAGTCTATAAAATGAAATCAGGTGATGTACGGATTCAATCTCGGCCATAAAAATGAACGTATCCAGTGCAGGGCCTTTGTGTGTGCGTCATTGGGATTTACAAAGTATTGGACCCAGGAAGACTTGGGTAGCACGGCATGGGTAGCACGGCATCGGTAGCACGGCATGGAACTTGGGTAACAACTTGTGAAGTACTATGAATTTTCAATTTGAGAGATAAAGCTTTGGTTTGTCCTAAACTTTGTAAACTAAAATTCAGGGCTACTCCGACTCTCTAAAAACTGAACATAGCTGATGCAGTTCTATTAAATTTGCAACAGGAATGTGACTCAACTTTTGCTATGGTTTTTTTCCAACCTATATCAGATACAATATTATAAAATATTTTTACAAGTTCTAAATTTCTCGTGATGCATTACATTACCATGATGCTTTTTGCTTCAGTTTCAAAGAGTGAGTAATGAAAATCTGAGGACCTTTTACAAGCCTGTAATTTTTTTAATACGTTTTTTTAAATGTACATATGAGAGCTTCAAGCTTTTGCAGAATTAAATACCTGCAATAAATTACAGAGATGCATGCACTCGTACATTTTTATCATAAAACGCAATGTTTACTAAGAGCCGAGGAGACAAATGGCCCGTGCTCCCACAGAGCATTTAAAAGCCCACTGTAATTGAGGCCAAAGTGAAATTTACAATTCATGTTGATAAATAAGTATACACAATTTAAACAGCAGAACTACAACGCTAAGACCAACAAATGATAAAAAAATGCGACAAAAGAGCTCATATACGCCGAATGAGATAGCAAGCTCACTTACGATGCAAATAGCTCTGGTGCACACAACCATCTCTCACCAACAAATTCCAGATCTACGGACGCTAGCTATTACAAGTTTCTCTAATTGTCTCTTATGCTGGATCCTTAGAGCAGCTTGGTTACGATTTAATTAACTAATCGCTGAATCACTTCAGCAGTAATAGGTACACGAACTTAGTCGATGGAAGTTATGACTTAGCACTGCCGGAGTAATAAAAAGCTTGATATACGACACGAAATTTTGTGTCGTACACACATCTTAAAGTTATTAATTCCTTACTTCTTTACCGTGAACCCGACAGCAACATCTTAAGAACAGAAGGTGCGGAAAACCTCTCTTCTACAAAATTTTTATATTTGCCAGCGGCCTTCGTAATTTGCGAGAGATCACTACACCGGCACAACAATGCACACACATCATGTTTTGGTTCCATGGAAGCGCTTCGAGGAAACAAATATCTGAAACGAACTTAATTACAAAAGTGGTTTTGGAATTTTGTTCAATAATCTCTTTTTGACATCCTTCGTTGTATGAGGTAATAGCGTGAACGTTGGAATGATGTTGAATTACATACATCACAAACAGCAAAATGTTAAGGCTTACAATACAATACAAGACATGCTGTTGCATGTGCGGACACTGCCTACTGGGCTCAACCAAAAAGTGGCCTGGATTTTTCCTAATAACTAGCTGGGTATGTACGTAAAGCTTCTTCCTCTTTAGGCAAAAGAAAATAATTTGCTCAGCGGCACCGATAACCTCTCGTAAAATTTACCCTCATTGTTGCTATTGCTGCTTTTTGCATCCATGATGCAGAACGCAACCGCGACGCTGCAGCTTCAAGAGAGCAAAACTAACCCGCACGAGCGGCTGTCGCTCAGCACACGCTGATCTGCTTCTATGGCACAGATCACAGCATTCTAGGCCTCATATTTGGTATTGTGGATACGGAGGTCATCTTGCGTTTTGCTCAGCCTCGTAAAAAAGGAGGAAATCTCCATAGAGTTTACGAGTGACGGCCGCATCGTGTTGTCTGAGATTGGAAGCTTTGGGTCAGTCCATAAAAAGAAATTAATTCAAAGGGTGCAGTTCTGGCACTCGGCAGTTTGTTCTATGATGCACTTGATAGCAGTTTATGATATTGTGTTTTTGGTAACTAGAAATTTTTTAGAAACGAATTGCGTTCATATTCTTACTCATTAAAAACTTCACTGACGTCAAGTAAAAAATTGTCCTGTATGTACCAAACACTTTAATTACATACAGTAAGTCATGTAAAGAGAGTAGAGTATACGCAGTTAATGATTTTACTTCTATAGGAATGGAAAAAAGTAGAAAGGTATTAGTTTTAAAATTTCACCCCAGGCTTCGTTGTAAGATGCATTTGAATCTAAACGCATTTCTGAAATGAAACTTTAAAATGTTCGATTTTGCGCATATTTAGTATAATTTCAAGTGCACAGTAGCACTTTTTTCAGACCAACGTGCCATTAATTCAATGTGGTAACTCGTGTTGTACCAGTGAATGTGCATGAACACAAACCGTGTAGCATGCTCACCTTACCGTGACTATCATGTCCCTAACTTGGGACGCTCTTCGAACTCAAAGACCTCGAGTTGCTTCAACAGACACAGACACTTCCAGAGGTCACAGTCCACTTGTCTGAATTAAAGTTGGACGTAGGGGAAAATTATGGCTGAGATGATCACTGCCCCGTGCGTTGGGTCGAACATAAACTGACAAATTTGGTGTGTACTATCTGTGCATTTGATATATTGTACTACTCGTACCTGTAACTGTACACTTGAGGTAGGTTGGGACTCAAGTCGTGCAGGTGGTTTTCCCTGATGCTCACTTCAAAATTTGATAGCGTTTGTTCGTTCCATGGGTGTTGGGCTTAAAAGAAGCAGTGTACAGTGAAAGATCCTCTTTCTAAACAAAGATTTTAGACCTATTTTCGCTTTTAAATAATTGATTAATATTCCGCAGCACTCTGTCTAGCTACTGAAAGTTCGACTCGCCAATTTTCTTAGGACTCTACATACGTCGTGTTGCACCACGCTCTTAAACTTTAACTGTAAAATTTATGTTACATAAGTTATTCACTGATTCCTTGAAATATTCCAAAGTAGTCCTGGGAATCTGCATGCAATTCAGTAGTTATCGCCTGTTTATAGCATCTTCGCTTAGTGCACGATGTCAAATGTGTCCTTAATATTGTTGCACGAAGTGTATCTGCTCTCAGATTTTACGCATTATGAAGCATAACGCTAAACTTTACGTAGGTGACTCAAAATGCAACTGTAGTTCCTTTCGTTTTTACTACTGCGTTCGGGGTTGAATAATTATTAATAATAATATAATAATATAATATACGTATACCTAATAATTTCAAGATTTTCTTTTGACCAAAGATGAGCGAATTTTTGCATTGGGTTTTTGAGACTTGGATGCCCAATTTGTTTCACTTTATCTCATTGTGAAATTCTACGTACAAATTGTTTTTTGTTAAAAAATCTAGCCACAAATTTTTTACCTAAGCAAATGTACTTGATTAATTTTCCTGATTTCAAATTGATTCACTGATTGGAATTCTGATTGGAAGAAAACACCATGCTACGACTTAGGCGAAAATTTTGCGTTGATCATTTTCCAGACTATATGTTAATCAAGGTAGGAATACGTTAGCATTCACCCGTCTTCTGGAATGACATTCACGTTGGTGATAGATGTGTCTCACTCAGCACCAATCATATAGTCTATAATAATTTCTGTGTTCCAGTCGCAAGAATCAAATCCTAAATCCCAGGAAGGCTAAATGCCTCCAAGTTTGCAATCTTTAGAGTCGTTTTCCACAGTTTCAGTAATTTAATAAGTTCAAATTGAAGGAGTAATCAAGTTTACGCTCATTTAATCATTAAAAATATTTTAATACCTACTAAAAAGATGTTATTAAGAATTCTGAAGTAGCTTCGGCGAACATTACACAAAGGCAATAAATTGTAACTCATCAACGTATAGCTTCATGAATTTTGAACCTAGAGATTCTGTACCAAAAAACATAGATCAAAATCGTTCATATTCCTGTTTCTATATTCACTCAATTCTATTTTATTGATGTTTTATTCTCTATAATGATAGGGCTGAAATTGTGGGCAACATCGAACGCCTTGGTTCTGCTACATTTGTTGCGAGTTTTTGCTATTGAGGTAGATTTGCCCCGAGCTCAATATTAATGACCCCTCCGAATTTATCTTGTGCCAAAGAAATACTTTTATTGTCTTGCGTAAAAATGTACATGCCATGAACGCTATGGCACTCTAATTCTCATACGGTCTTCATACTGAAATTTACTATGCTGTAGATCACTGTAAATTACAACTGATTACACACTTTTTCTCCAGGGTTGAATACAAGACGATAATTGGCTACTGCACGCGAAGTTGTGTCAAGTGATCGCCTCAAATTTGCTAAACGAATAAAAACTTGAATTGAACTCACGCCAAAAAGTTGCACTTTAATTTAGTCTAAATTTCGTTACAAAATTTACTCCAAATTATTACATTACTTTCGGTGAAGATAGTTTTTGAAGTATATTTTCTTTTGTCAGTCCTCTGCAGGATCTTGCAAGGTTTCTCTACCAGAGAACTGAGTGGCAGCCCTCGTTTTGAATATGAGTTGAGTGGATGAAATAGCGAGACCCCAATATTTATGCTATTATTTTAGATAGGAATTAATTACTGTCACCGCATTATTTACTAGGCATAAAAAACGAACAAAAACAAAAAACTGCAATTTAATTGTAATGAAAAGAAAGAGAAAAACAAACCAAATCAAAGAGTTATCTAATAAAAACTGTGAATGTGAAGAACTACTTTCAAAACCAACTTCTACAAGTCGCTGATGGGCTTATTAAAAATAGCCAAGAAAATTAACATAAAATGATAGACTGCTGCTTGCAGAGCTTCAGGCTGAAGTGCTTCTCATTATTACTTGGGCGGAGGATTTAAGATTTAATTTTTCTGTGAACGAACCCTTCCTAGTTCGTGGAACGAGATCCTTATAACCCTAGTCTCAGTTTTGCTCGGTCCAAAAATGAATAATTTCTTACTTCTCTTTTCCATGATACATGGAGTGCAAAGCTATCAAACAAAATTACTGTTTAGTTCGTCTTTGCTGAGTGGAATGAAGATTCTTTCAAGCGATTGGCCACGAAGTAACGGAGGGTGAAGTCAGTGATGAGAAATTGTCTCTCATTTACCCGGAATTCGTGATGTGAAACGAAACACAAGTCGGCGGAATGATCTTAATTTGGTGGGACAAAAGACTTGTGTGCCCATCATTCTGCATGCCGCTCGATGCCTTCACCTGTTTCATTTCGACAGAAGAAACGTACGATGGTCGTGGGTGCTCGTCTTGTGCACCAATGACGGTGGAAATCCTTATAACTTATTTATTTGTATACGATTCTTCAAGCTAATCAGTAATAAATTTTTGAATGCGTTAATAATGTAAATGCAAAATCAGATGTTAGTTTTACATCTGGTATCGATATAATTCTTACACTGAGAGTTGAACTGGGTGTGAATGAACTACAACTCAGGAAATCGTAATTTTTGAAAAATTTATTCTTCATTATTGAATGCAGTTAAGTTTGATTGCGAATTTCTGAAAGAATGAGGCTGGGAAATACAAAACATGACGACTGAGAAGACTGAAATCTTTCGGTATTCTTTGAATACCCACCTTAGTTATTATTATTGTGATCAATCAAGCGAATTATAGCTAAAATTTTCGATAGCTACACATCGTAATTTTTTTAATTTTGCATTTTTCGAATTGTTTTTATCTGATGTAAAAGTAAACCTATAATTTGGAGACACAAACGCACAATAATTCTAATATTTGGGGTGCATAATATTTATCAGTAATTTCGCTAACACAATATGATTCTAGAAAATTAGTTCGAGTTATATTTTATGCCTGGTCTGCAGTAAAAATCTTTAAACAACGAGATCGTGTGAATTTACGCACTTTGTAGGAACAATTTAGATAATTTCTCCGATTGCTGATAAGAGAACACTGTAAACTATTTGATTACTGAGAGTCATTTTCTGAATGGTAATAACACTTTTAGAGGAATTTGGTCGATTTATCAATGCAGATCTAACTGGCAAGAGATAATGAGCAATTGTATTTGATGTCTAAGACTCAGAAGATCATCTTACAGAAAATGTTTAATAATTATGCCAATGTGTTCCCTTTGTTCAAAAAAGTTAATGAATCGTTGCAAATTTCTAAAACGAAATTAACTCTTGTCGCTGTAGAACGCAGAAAATACGAGCATGTGACGAAACACTTGTATAAATCGGGAAGGATGAAAACAATGAAAATGAGTGGAAAAAATGGATGCCAGAAAAAAGGAACGAAGAAAGGAAGGAAATCTATAAAGGAGAAAAGAAGACTAGATTGGAGGAAGCTTCACCCTAGCGGTGCCAGCAAATGCAACCCTAAGCAAGAGTTTTTCATATCGGTGTTTTCCACATGCATTTCCTAAAGCTTGAATCTGTACGCTCAATGTTTCTTATTTGACTAAATTATGAGACTAAAATATGGCTCTTTCAAATGGTTCTTAAATGAAGCACCGAGTCTAAGAGTTGAACTACTAGCAATTTATTATTCACGATAGCTGAGGGAGTTTAAAGAGCGACATTTTTCATCATAGTCTAATTTTCTTATTGCCAATTTTACCACAGAAAGAGATACATTGTGAAGATTTATAATTTAATTTTTTGCTTTCGAATACATAGGGCGATTGTGCAGCAAGAGAAGTAACGACTACTTAAGCTCCGTCTACATACCAATGATGCTGCACTTAACGCAAGAGTAGTAAAAAATGTCGGACGATGGTTTTTGTGAAGCATCATTTTTGGCCTCACAATTTTATTAGGAAGCGCTCTATAAAGATATCGAGCTTGCACACGCGTGCGTGGAGCGCCATTTTGGATTCCTACACAGCTGGCGGCTACCGTAAGAGGTCTCGGAATTTCTTTAATGAACTTGGAATGGAGGTGAGAATTTCACATTAGTTCGCACGAAGATACGAGAAGGCGCTCAAGATGCAACCTGAAGTACCAGTACTAATAAAAAGCTCATTAAAATAATCAAACAGAATAGTGAAAAAATTGATTCACTGCGCATTTGCGCGTTATTTAATGATTTTTTCTTTCGTTTCTGTTCAGAGTTAGGATAGGGGAAACACCTGAAGATGTAATTAGAATCTCTATTATTTCTGTATGTTAGGACCAATAGAAAAAGTTAGGTTTCTATTCTTGTAGTAGTTTGTGGGTTCGGATGTTTAAAAGCAGTATGAAAATGTTTTTTCACATATTTGGGATTGATTGAGGCGGACTTTACGAGCGCAATTTCTGCACTTTTCCCAGTGCGGTGTTGAAGAGACATGGTGAAGATTATTGGTTACGAGTGCTGCATGCGCTATCATGTGAAATCCGGTGGACTGCGACCGTCTTTGTTTGCAACATGGGAACATTATGTGTGTGGTCACAGCTTGAATGTAGGGTGAAGTTTTCAGAGGTGTTTGAAATATGAGTCATCTTCTACTAGACTAGTGTAAATTTGAAATTTCTTATCGAGTTTTTTGTCGTTTCCGAGTTAATGTATTTGCTGCAGTTCAGGGATAATATTTGGAGCAAGAGTAGGCTGAGCCTCTTCTTCTTCTTCTTCTTGAACCTCTCAGTGCTGCAGTGAAGGTTATACTGGAGAATGCCAGTGTTGAAAGCCTTGTGATAAGAGCTTGAAACCTCTTCCCTGTTGTTCGTGTTCTAATCTATTCTTTAATCTATTTTTTCCTTTAAATTTGCATAACATTTTTAATGCTCTCACATAATAAATGACATAATATGTAAATTTTCTAGCAGATTTCAAAGTTCGATTTTGTGGTGACATTTATTGATTGATAGCGTTTTGCTGACAACATAGAGAGCTGCTTGCTCGGCATAAAGTATGAAAAGACACCTTAAGGCTGTTCGTACGCACATCTAACTATCATAAAATGCTTGAATTGATGCGTGTGTTTGAAACCAAAGAAGTAAATTCTGTGTAAAATTTTATGAATTACAGTTTTTCAGTTTTTTGCATGACATTAAACACTTCATGTTTGCAGGGGTAAATGGAATCTATTAGAATCGAATGTCGTCTGATAAAACAGCAATTTCTGTGTTCGTGCTGCGTAGGTCTTTTTGCAAGAAGCAATACTTTTCTCAATCGTCAAGGGAAATAGGAAATAAGGGATTGTTAGGATGAATGAAACTTACTAAACCATTCATTATTCGGTGGGGGCTAATCGACATATATAATCGACTATGTATCGCTATCTCTCTCTCTCTCTCTCTCTCTCTCTCTCTCTCTCTCTCTCTCTCTCTCTCTCTGTATCTGTGTATGTCTGTCCCATTACTTCCTATTTATTACTGAAGAAAAATTATTGAACTGAAATCAATACAGGTATGCATGTATTACAAGCATTGTATTGTAGATACCAAAGGCACCGGATCACTACAAAATACGCCATTTGTTCCGTTATTAACTTTCTTCTCTTACACAGCCATGTTATCGTTAGGTAAGATACAAAATGAAAGTTCTGTATATATTCAAGAAAAATATTCTGATTCTGATGGTACCACGGGTAAAACTGATAAATGCATTTTATTTCATAGATCCTTAATTTCATCAGTTTTAAACCAAGAAATTTCGACGGGTACTATCTGGGCCATGTTATCACTAGATAAGATAAGGAATGGTAGTTCTGTATACATTAATAAAAAATATTCATTCAAAATACAATAATTTGTCGTAAATTTTTAATACACTCATCTTTATAATAATTTCAAATTAGTCGAATCTAAATCATGGAATTTCCCCGGGAACTGTCTAGTGAGAAAATAATCATATCCAATTCTCAAGCACTGTCACCTACATGGGCCTCAAAACTGATTTGGTTACTAGCTACCAAATAATTCAACGTTGAATCCAAACACATTATTCATGTAGGAGCAGGAACGGATTGACTGATTTAAAGGTGTACTCGTAAAAACACAACAGTGCTGTTCTTTGGATCATAATTTTGAAGTGGTGCTCGGTCACAATGGACACCTTAACGATAGCTTGTAGGCCACAATGGATCTCAAAATTGATGGTCCATCACCAATTTGAGACAGATTCATGGTCCTCGCCTTAGCAGCGCATTAACATAAGGAATGTCTTCACCCGCTTGGCTCTCAATTAGGGCGTTTGGAGCAGCAGCGACAGTCTGAATTCCTGTGCACTTCCGATACCGAAGAATTTTTTAACTCGACAACCCGAACAACTTCAAGTTATTACGCTCTGTTGTTGGTATATAGTGGGTATCATGGCTCGGGACTGTTGATACATTTTATTATTATTTCATCGTCGATGCAGAAAAAGTGTATGCAAATATAATGGATGAGATGATTCAGGACATGGGCCTGTAGACGCAGGGGGTGGAGCTGTGGAGTGGAGGATGAGCTGTGAGTGGCTAGTGAGACGAGGGTGGCTGCTGAACGCTAGACGTGGACTTGCAGAGTTAACGATGAATTTTAGTAGAGGGAAAACAATGGGTGAATGAAAGCTATTTAATTAATTTTAAACAGAAGCATGCAGTGTTTAAGTAAATACCGAGTGAGTACAGGCCGCATCTAGGGTATTTTTATGTAAAACTTTGTTAATGAATAATGAAAGCAGACGATTTATCATCTGAACTTGTATTAGCAAGGTGCTCAATAACTGTTCCGAAAGCAATGAGCACCAACATTAAAAACCACGGCAGCCTGATAGTCCATGAATGTTGCCAAAAATCACACCAATTTCTTGTGCTTCTACGGTACTCAGCTGAATTTGTTGCTTGTTCCACAAACAATCGTACGGGGAAAAATGTTTTCTGATGCGGAAGTTAGCAAGCATTGACGTTGACCTGGAGAACAGCAGTGGTCTAAAAGTCAGTACACCAAATTAAAGACTAAAATCATAAATCTCACAGCCGACGCTGTGAGTAAGTAGTGGCGCGTTGCTCTTTTAATTAGTGCACAAAACAAATTTATCTTCCCTCTTTAACTATAAACTTTCTAGCGATTACCTTTATCGCTCGTTAAAAATACCTACACATGTGTGAGGACGGGTTTTCAGAGTTACTAATTAGCGTTCGTGAAGAATGGTTATTCGGTGGGTTTTGGGAGTCTTTATGGTGACACAATAATTCGTTTAAGAAGAAAGTAGGTTGCGTCTTTAAGAATCCTTCTGAGTATCCCAACACGTATTGACGTTGAGATGTGCGTAACGCTGTAGTATTTCAGAGTGTTTGTGTTCTGAGTGAACGATTGTTTAAAAAATCTTGAACTGTAAAGCTGGAAGTGATAAAACGGAATGTTTCCTTCCTTTGAACATTTTCACAACGTACAACGTGTTAGAGAATGTTTTGCTACCTACTTTTGAGAAACATGGAAGCAGGGGAAATGTGTTAAAGTTCCACTGCTTTTCTCAAAAACTCTTCCTGCTCCATAAATAGCAAGATATATGGAATCTAGACTCAAGACCTGTTGTAACGTAGATCTAACTCCTTTGAGTAATTTGTACTGACACGATAGGGTTAAACTCAACAGTGCTTATGACACCCTACGTCGCAATGGTTCCTAACCTTTTTCGAGCCGTGGCACACTCTCAAATTTCTCAATTCTTTACAGTACACCTATCGGAAAAAAATATACTTTTATTGCTAATGCCCTTTTCCACGTAGGACTTGAGCCTACGTATATTTTCAAGACAGATTTGAACAACAAACTACAAGTAGAATTTTATTATTTCGTACATCAGTTATAAGTAAAATATAAAAGTTATAAATCTTAAGTTCACATTCTAATTTACTTTTTCTATTTCAATAAGCCAAATGTCAAATAATATTTGAAGTATAATTCAAAGAAAAAAAGAGGATATGACACTCACATGAAACAAGTAAAGATTTTAGCGTGAAATTTGAGCCTGGTGCTTCTTTACAACAGCTCTAATATTTGGTTGAATGTGAGCGAGGCATCCCTCAAGTCTTCCTCAATACTTTCAAGCCTTGTACGTTTCTTAGTTTTGATGTTCAAATAAGAAAACCCTTCTTCCCACAGGTAAGAAGTTGAAAACTGCAACAGAATCTTGATAGCTTTTTTGGCAACTGAAGGGTACTCTTCCATAACCGAAATCCAAAAAGAGTCTAACGGTAATTGATCATACTTCAAATCGAGTTCTCGATCGCTGGAAAGACTTGTCAATTTTTCTTCTTCATTCAACTCAAAATTAGTCCGACTGATAACAGTCAAATCTGCAAAGGGATTGCGAATCCAATCATACTCATCAATGCTGATGGAGGGAAAGTATTCATCAATTCACTTTGCTAAGCATGTGAGATATTCATCAATAATATAAATCATCTTTTTGTAGCAGGTTGCCGAATTACTGGAAAAATGTTCGAATTGCCTGCTTTGATTCTGTTCCTTCACAAACAATTTTTTTTAAAAGCAACTAATTTTTCTGTAGAAGTTAGAACGTTTTCATTCATTATCCGACCCAAGGATGGGCCAGAAGGTTCGTTCCTATAGCCTCATTCTATTCTCATTCTATTCTATTCTATTCTATTCATTTTTACATTACATTTTGGTGTTCAAAGAATTTAGTTGGCCAAATATCTCTGTTAAATACTCAATTTGGGACATCCACAAGTCATTACTGGGGTATTTGCAAAATCAATCATGTTTTTCATTCTCAAAGAAAGAGAGAATTTCTTTCTGAAGGTCATTCACACGTGAAAGCCGTTTTCCTTTGGGCAACCATCGTACCTACTTCTGTATGTAATAGCAGACTAATGTTTTGAGAATTCATATCCTTGCATAACATCTCAAATATTCTAGTATTTATGTACCGTATTTTAATATAATTTATTATTTCGATGACTTGATTTAATACATCTTTCAGTTTATTTTGAGTAATGTTTATAAACAGTACTTCTCTATGCAACAAACAATGAATTCGCACGATGCTAGGATTAACTTTCTCCACCAGAGAGACAAAACCTTTCGCTGAACCCACCATAGAGGGTGCTCCATCAGTACACACTCCCACACACGAGTCCTATGATAAGCCATGCTTTTCAAGGTATGCCGTCAATATATAAAAACATTTTGACCTTTAGCAGTTGTGGATAATTTTTTACAGCAAAGAAATTGGTTAATTATCACATCATTATCAATAAAACGTATGAATGTAATTAACTGGGCATAATTACTGATGTCAGTAGATTCATCAATTTGTAACGCAAACAGTCTGTTTTTAGGTGTGGCTCCTACACTTTTCTCGATATTATCTGACAACTCAAGAATCCTTCTGTGAATTGTGTTATTTAAAAGAGGAATTTTACTAATTTCGTTTTCAGTATTGTCACCAAGCATAGTTTTAACCATTTTTTGAACGCTGGTAGGATTGCTGTTTTGGCAAGGACAAGAGACTTTGAATTATCGGCAATAATTTCTGCCACTTCACAAGATGCCACCTGAGCTTTATCAGACACAGCCATTGTTTTCTGAAACAGTTTACTCTTCTTTGCATTTGATTGCAACAACCTTTCAAAATACTTAACACTTTCATTTTGAAGATTCGGGTGTTTTGTAGTGAAGTGCCTATTCAACTTACTTGACACCATTGTTTCATTGGACAGAGTCTGGCCGCACACAACACACAGTGGGGAAGACATCTGATCGTCACCAGTCCAGTGAAATCCATATTTTAAATAATTATCACTCAACATCCAGTAAACTTTCACCTTTTTAACTAGAGCTGATTCATCAGAAGTATATTTTTATTCAATTTTCGGGGAATCACTTTCGTCGCAATCAGTTTTTCGCTTGAGGAACGTATCCATGGTTAGAGGCTTGATGCAGCCGAAGAAGGTGGTGATAACAATGAAAATATGTGGACCACTGCACTTGCTTACCATATTACGACTGAGCCAAGAAACTAAAAAGAATCCCAATAATGCAGTATTAAACTCAATGAAATTTATTTTTAAAAACTATCGCTCAAATTAATAGCAATTCAGAGGTAATTATGAACAAAATGTGAACTATTTTCATTCAATGACAAACTCGTATGATACGTCCTGTGACAGTTTCGCAAATTAATTGATTGATGGTACTCCAAAATAATCCTTCACTTTCACTAACGTTTGCTCAACTATCAGTACAATTCATTCACTCTAGTCAAAATTTGGAACGACAAGTAATGAACACTAGTGTGACTATATAAATTTACAGTTCATCTTTTACTGGCATTGAAGCCATTGTTCATAATTTAAAGACATTGTACAGAAATTTGAGCTTCTTTGTGTGGAATATGCGACTTGAGGTACTGTCTAATTCTTCAGATAAAATTCTAAATAGATCATTCGCTTTTAGCATATTAATTATATTAACAATCTTTAAGCGTTCGAGTGTGCCGTGCGATTGTTTCGCGGCACACCTGAGCAGCTTCCACAGCACACCACGTAGGGCAGTGATTCAAAGTGGTTGTGAATCACTACTCTACAACAAAATCGAGGCAGAGGAGCTTCAAAATCTCTCTATTTGAGAAATATTTTGCAAATATTGCTTTGTCCCAGTTCTGAGGGAAAAATACTAATGGAAACTACGTACGTGTACTTGTATTTCTGCATGAACTAATTGTAATTGCTTCTAGTTTTTTCTGCAGACACGTAATTCACCACGAACATCCTTCGCGCTTACGGTGCAAAACAACTGCTCCAACGGCATTTAGTTGCTTTGAGAAATTTTGGGAATAATTTGTGGATAGAAAGTCTATTGTGAAAAGGGCCATGTTTTAAGGTCACAGAAGTGATTATAATTAATATTCGATGCTGATTCTGAAATTTTGACACATTTCCTGAAATTTTATGATTCTGAAATTTTAACACATTTCCTGCGAAGTGACCCACCGGTGGGTCACTTAGGTTAGATTCCGTAATTTTTCAAAGCTTTCTAGGGACTCTGTGTACAAAGTAAAGATTTTCATCGGTTAGGAAATCGCAGGAAACGTGTTAATATTTGTTTATGTTTCAAATAGGCTTATTCACTTCAAACTGCCAGGGTTAGTTTTTATTACATTAGTGCCGATGAAGACCAGTAAAGTGAGCGGCGACTTTGGGCTCTACGTGTGATTGGCCGCTTTAGATTATAAGAAAGCTTAGAGTTCTTGCTCTTTAGTTTCACTTTTTATCGCATGGAATCAAAACAAGTGTGATGAAGGAGAAGCCGTCTGGTGGTATCCTGATGAACTACTTTTTTTATTGGTCATTGAGAGTTACAAGCCGCCGGGAGGCTCAGGCTTTCAACTGCACTTCTTCATTCCAGACTAATCTACTTTTGGTGTTTCTTGGACTATATTTATGTTCTATCCCAATTAATAAATCATTAATATACCTTAATCCTAAATTCATTACTAATGAACAAAACTCCTTGTCCAAATTTTGCTGTATTTGTCGAACATCGTGATTCTATTGTCCTATGAGAACTGACCAAGAATCACAAACATGTTCTTTGATGCTTCGTTACAATGCTGATTACAGCAGCACCTGGCTCACTGAAACATGCCAATGCTGATTACAGCAGCATCTGGCTCACTGAAACATGCTAATGCTGATTACAGCAGCACCTGGCTCACTGAAACATGCCAATGCTGATTACAGCAGCAGTTGGCTCACTGAAACATGCCAGTGCTGATTACAGCAGCACCTGGCTCATTGAAACATGCCAATGCTGATTACAGCAGCACATGGCTCACTGAAACATAACAATGGAAGCAAATGCCCCGGGGCGTTTTCATGCATCAGAGTGGCAGAGGCTTCTGAGGTAAGTAATTTAAGGGAGGCTGCAGCATAAATTTGTCCCATAACAAGAACCAGGCCCAAGCAGGGGTTCAGTTCCAAATAAGACCTTAGGTATCGGATGCATCAGATTCGAACGAGACACTAGGTAGATGAGCTAACGTGTTAGAACTGGTTTGACAACATGCAATTTTTCAAATATCTTTGCAAATTGGAGAGGCTCGAGACTTTCAGCTGAGGGGAGGGTAGTTTAATATTAAATTACTTGACAGATTGATGAGCTGTGTCCTTTTCCGTAGAATTTGATCACACTACATACAATGTGGCCACAGTAAACTACAATGTTCCTTGCTTACATTTTCTTACTTGGTTTGAAGAGAAATTTTCAATGATCTTATTTTTCATTGGAAAGAGTAGGTCTATGAATAAATATTTGCACCAACCTTTGACAAATTCAAGTACATTTAATTTGCATTCTTCATTTCGAGACAGTTTTACAACTTCTAATCTTTGCATATTTTAAGAAAGGGGAACTGATGAGACATGTATCAAATTCATTCCGTGTATTTCTGTGAGATTCTACTAACAACGTTATACAACTATACGTCATAATTCATCTCCACATTAGTGAAATAAAAATGGCCTTAACATTCAGCTTGTCTTCTTAATAAAGTTTTTATACGATTTAAACAGTATTAGCATTGAGTAAATTTGTCTTAATTTCAAGGGTTTACCCTTAAATTTCAGTTATGAAAGGAAGACAATTGATGTTTCTTGTTAAATTCTTAGATTAAAAACATATATTCTTCTAGCCATAGCATTCACTCTGCTCAAGCTCACGTCATTATTGTCTAGATAAAAACTTTGACAGAGGCAACTTCACATGGCTCTAATCTAATAGCTGGACTTATTTGTTTTCCCATTTAGTAACGCAGAAATTACTGCCTAGGATTTTCGATATTGATTCCTAGCACTGAAGCTGGCCACGCCTCGAGAAATTATCACTCCATCGTAAATGAAGCAATTTCAAGACGTTTTCGACAAGCTTGTTCGAGCTGCTCATCAAGTAAACAGGAGGTGGCTGAACAACTGCGATGCACAGCGAATTCAAAATGAAGTTGCAGACATTCATTGAATATAAATGTTGAAAATAATCTTGTGGCCCTAAAATGAACCGCAGATATTAGAGATAACTCGTGGCATTATTTTACTGGCCATAGGTACTTAGGTTTCGGTCAGTATTCAGCTTGCAACTCGTGTTGTTTACATTTGCCAACAAACATAATTTAGGCACTATATCTAACAAATTTACAGGACAGAGCAAGGATGTTATTTTACCAGTCAGAGACAATTTATCACGTCATTAGAACGACTTAAAATTATATTATCAAATTTATCTTAATTTGAACTCCGTTTTCTGAAGTCCATAACTTCGGTTCTCTTATTGATGATTGGAATGTGAACTGCTCGTGTTGGCTATTTTTCAAGATAATCTAACAGAGCTCAGTGGGCTAGAATCCGAACATGCTTTACCATATGAATATGAATATTGAGCGAAAAATAAAGAATTGTTGTCCAGTGTTATTATTTTGTGACATAAAATAAGGATTGCCAGTTTTCTTAGTCCGTACAGTCAAGTTCTATTCATAAAATTCTTACTCATTAATTTCTATTTATCCAATTTTACGTTTAAATTTCAATATACCTGTTCTTAAATAAATATCTCAAGAACTTCTTTAAAAGGACTAAGTGTGCTAACAAAACCTAACATGATGTTATGCATACAGAAACTGCGTTGCTTAAAGTAGTGTGCAATGGGGACGCTTTCCCGGGCCCTTCATACCAGTGCGTGCGTTACTATGCTCCTGTTCAGAGAATGCTGGAATGCTTTCAATGATAATGGAAGCTCATACTTGCACGTGATTGATTCCAACTATATCTTAAAAGGTCTACTGAAAGCAAAATTTTTAAAATTAAATCTGAAAGTCGTCTTTTAAATAATCTACTCGTACTTGTGCATCACGAACTTTTTACAAGCTCACGCATTTTACTTATCAAATATTGTAGGTTAGGTAATGTTGCTAATTTTATTGACTGCTCCTGCTATTTTTCATGTCTTGTGTAAGAGAAAGGCTCATGTTGTTTGTTATTGATCTCCGGTGATTGTTTCTGCCAATGAAAAAAAATTGAACCGGCACGCTGCTTAATGGAATAAATTGACTAACCAATCAAACTGTATCTTCTGTAAATCAAGTTCTATGAAGGATGGGATAATTATTCTAATGAATTGAACAAATAGCACATTGTCCTATAATTTACAATCTTTTCTACCATTAATTTTTTTGTAGAACGTTGCAATGCAAGAAATTTCGTATCTGAAACCACGAGAATAAATTTTATTTAGTAGGTTAGAATTTATTGCTATTTTACGGCAACGCATAAACAATATTGACCTAGAAAATAAGCCATTATCTGAAAATCATGCAACCCTCTTGTAACGAGTACAAGGTGCAGGGGTATGTTGTATGTTTTCTAGGGCGCTGTAGTAAAGGCTAGATGAAGTTGTTACCGTCTTATCAGCCATCAGGTCAGCCAATCTGTTGGATAAGCGAATTGCTTCTATGCTGCAACTGCAATAAACTTTTTACTATCGAGCCTTCATCTGTGATTGTAGTTTATTCTGGAGCGCAATGCTCAAACGACTGTCCACATAATTCCACTTTCCAAGCATCGTAATTAAGGCGGTCGGTCACATTTTCAAGGCCGGCTAAGCTTAAATCGGTTTTTGCATCCCGAGTTCCACACAAATGAAATTATCTCTGCAATTCAGCTCAGCTTGAGGAAAACTTGGTATATGGCAACTCTCAAGTGATAACTCGGGATGTTACGTCAAAGGTGCCGCTAATGATTTAATTTAAAGTATTTGTGCAAATAGACCGGGAGATCCTTGATCTTTTGCTTCCTGAGATTTGGTGTACAGTGTTTTTATTGGGGGGGATTATTTGTTCTTATCATGATAGATCGGAACGTCCACATCGATGACATATATAAATGAAGTGAATTAAACTTTTGAAGTGGACTCACATTCATCGTTATTACACTGGGAGAATTTCTTTCGTTGAATTGACACGATTATTCAACTGGTAGATAAAAGTGGACATCCTGTTCCTAACAGTAGCTACTCCGAGAAAGAGTATACAGATAATATCTAAGCCATCAAAAGTACTCATTTTGAGTAACAATGCTATTCTCATCATTTCAACATTACCTGCCTAAATGTGCAGTTCCATCTTCCCTAATATCTTCTCAAGTCCTGCAAGCGCCTGATAAGCATCAAAGACATGAATTATTTCTCAGGGTCGTCACACTTTACGATCACTTCAAGAACATCTTAATCTTCACTCATCTCGGAAGCCTCCTAAATTTACCGTACTGTGCATTTCTAATTTGCTCGGGCAATGGATTCCTCAAACCATTAAGAAGTCGGGTCATAGGTGGACCAAACCAACCAATGGAAACTCTGATCTCTTGATCATTACTTGGATAAGTATCTTGACCATCAGACTAAATTTACTTGTAAAGATCGGTGCGTGCACAGAGTGAGTTTATTTTGCAATGAGGCACCTGAGGATGGATCGTAAACAACACCGCATTCTCCTACGCTTCCTCCACCTTCCGTTACTCTTTAAGAAGACATTCAAGAGATGGTAGTTAAGAGGCAGTAAAGATCTCTATCGATACCCCTGTGAGCACGCAATCATTTTTTAGGGTCTTTTTGTCGTACCGAATATATCTCGGGTAAGTCTTGTATTAATGGACCATGTTCTGTCGATATAACTGAAATATATTGGTGTGCTCTAGATCTAAAGATACCTTCGAGTGTTGCGTAGGTAAACTTCATTGAGCAGTCGAAGTCGGCAGTAACGGATGCCCACTTCAAGTTAGGAGTGATGACAATGTCATGCTTATTCGGAGAGACAAATGATCGTCATAAGCGAGACCTATTTTTCGTACGTACAAGTTGCTCCGTAGTTAGAATTATGCTTCGTAAATGGGAGCACAGAAACATTTCCGAGATAAGAGCAGAAAAGCTGCTCATTTAAATGAAACATCTGGTCTTTCATACGTGGCTGATATGAAAATGTACCGTACGTGGAATATGTTCTATGATTGTATTCATTTTTGTCATCGTGTGCAGAAAACTCCGCCCTTATGATGTTAGAATATTTCTAGCTCTTTTCCTTGGTCTTTATCAAACTGAGTAAATCTCCTCAACCTGAGAGAAAATAAGCCAGTTTTCTAACAGGGTGTGCCATTAGAGATAAAGATAACTTCTATTGTTACAAAACCATTTAAAATTTGAAGTGTCATTGCCAAGTTGTGTGAAAAGAACAACTCACACGAAACTGTTGGGTATTAAAAAGTGGATATGACACAAAGAATATGGAAACCTTACTTCTGGAGTTAGTTTAGCGCAACAAAATTCGAGCTGTCGTCCAGGTGCCATTTGAGGGAAGACAGACCATGTGGACCGATCAAGTTGTGGGAGTGCTGGCACGCTCCTCTACATCTCATTAATGATTTATATGTGAAGCAGACACTGGAAGTGAGAAGAGCTCATGCATCCCCACATTGACAGCACGATTTATTTCATGTAATTAATACCAGTTGCTGAATAAAATTTGGCCTGTGCAAGAATTAGCTTCATGTAGGTATGTATATAGTGGGACGTATAGTATAATAGTCTAGTATACACTAGACTATTATATTATTCATTTTGTCTACAGAATATGTACACTGATAGCTGATATTTAACAACATGGTTTTCTGTAACTCCTGCGTTTATTCATTCCAAGCTCAAGCTTGGTGCCGTTTTCCTACTGCACAGTATTGGGTATTCGAGCTGGCGAGCGTTTTTGCGGAACATGTCTAAAATTTTGAAGCAGATATTTATCTCAACACCGACTTGATGCCTGTATTTGCCAGTTTGGAATTTGATGTTTAAAAATGATGATAAGGAAATTTATTCATTTTTTCCAAAGCTACGTAGGTATCAAGGTCTATCCAGTGCTTCGCATGCATTTTGACTGGTTACATTTTTTCGCATATTATTTATTCACCTATTCTTCAAAAAGTTCTTACTGAGTTCTGCATGAGTGCCTAAAATTTGCATTTAATCTAACACGATACATAAATGATATCGTCCGGTTTTGGGCTTGTATTCATAGGCATCTCAGTTGACACTGCAAGCAAGCAGCAGGCCGTGGATCTGGTCTTTGTGTTGATGCTGTCAGGCGGCGACGTCACATTGGCTCACCATTTGGCTCATCAGTGAAACGTTTCCTTTTTTATTTCCAGTGCCATTTTCACCAAGTTTTGATTGAAAACAACAATTAAATGGCTGTTGCGTTTCAGTTTTGATCATTCAAAATTTGTATAGTAGACTACACCGATTTAGGATTGTTTATTTAATTGAACCCCTTCCCTTTGAACGTTTTTAGAGGGTACTAACCAGCCTTAGTAAAGTGTTACTGTTGAGTTTTGTAGGGTAGTATGCCTTCATCACGCAAAGCTTAGAGAAGAGGAAATTTTGTTTTCCACAGTTTGTGGATCTGTTTGTGTTACTCTTTCTGGATGAACTAAGCTCCACTAATTTCAATTAAATACAGGATTAAGATTGGGTCATTAAAATCTTGCATGTACTAAATGAAATTTTTTAGTTAACCTAGCAGCTTAATTCGAGAGTAAATTCATTCTAGGATTAAATTTGCTTGAAAAACATTTAAATGAGTGCAAAACCTAAATTCTTTTATTATGAATGTTGCTGCAGTTTCCCGAGAGCCTAAACATAATTTCCCATGCAGCAACGAATTAAGGAGGGTTTTACAATGGGAACAAGGAGAAGGAGGAGGAGGTAAATCCACAGAGCCTTAAGGACTGCACTAGTTAATTGCTTTTCTTCCCGTGTAGTTGTATGTTTCCCCCCTTTTTATTTTTTCTACAAATTTCATATTTCTGTTTCCATCTGATTGACGGCAGCACCAGATTTACCTAAAATTCAAGAGCTAACAATGATTTTTTGAATATACCAGTGAAGACTTTAATTATTCGATACAAAATCGTAACGTTCTTTTAACAACATACGAACAATTTCTTCTACTTTGCCCTGACCACAAAACTAACCAAAGAATGATTTTCAATCAGAATTTGAACGTCGATACAGTCCGTAGAACTAATTAAAACATAAAAAACTTGACAAAGTAAAGATGGATATCTTGAAGTTGGGTACAATGCTACCACAGGAGATGTATCACTATAATCAAAAATGATATTTAAAGATGTTTTCCTATATTTCCACTCTTATCACTCAAACTTGGCTTAGGCGTTGGCTCTGCTGATGTGCGTAAGGAGAGAGAATTTTGAAAATTTCTGCGTGTGCTCATGCAAACAGCGCTATCTTTATGATAAACTTTTACTTGCAAAGTGCCTACTGATTTCTCCCTTCAAAAAACTTAAAAAGTAAGTACACTGATGTAATTTTATGATATAGAAACATGGCTGCTAAAAAAGTATGAATCAACATTTCTGATGCAAAATTATACTAATAGAGAAATAAATATGAGCTAAAGCTATGCATCACAGGGTAGTTCTTTTATCAGATACTCATCTAGTTTAAATGTACAATCATTTATTTTACGCTAAGAGCTTCTTAATTTATGAGTTAAAACTCTTTAGATATTCCACTCATTCCTAAAGAGCGGTGTCAAAGTTCAGTTTTTAACAAACTAACATCAATTAATGTAAGTGCCTCGATTATAAATACTCTATAAACTTTCAATTGAGCTTCGAACGGGTGAACATGTTGATCAGTGATTCAATCGGTTGATGTTAAATCCTTATTGTTTTATAAGGTGTTGCTGAATGTTCCTGCTCGAATGAGATGAAGTATTACCGTCCATGAATATATTTGCTCATAATATCGTAAAGCTAATGTCTATTTTTTGGCTTCCTATTTCTTACGAGATGAAGTAGAGGTAAGGTGACACTTGCTCGTTTACGTGATAATCGTTTCAAAATTCACAGTTCCCAGACTCATCAACACGTGCGCTGACTGGCGGCACATGAAGCAGAACACGCAATCAAATACATTAAAAAAGTGTTTTGAATGTGACGAGTGTGGTGTGGCGCTGCTTCGCTCTCTTAGGTGCACTGTGATGCGTTATAAGTAAGCACTGTGATGTGTAAGTAACGTGTTATTGCAAGCTCATTATTATAATTGAGGATATGATGATTATTAATATGTTCATTGTTTATAATAATTGTTTTTATTTGTTCATACAATTAATTCATTAACACTGTCATTATCACCATTACTAACCTGCGTTTCATTGAACAGTATGAAAACACTATGAATCTATTTTCCTACAACGTTTGGTATAAGCAGCACGCATGTGTTGCTTCAACACATGCTCGTCAGGTTGATCTTAGTGATCCGACACTCGACTACATGATAGACAATGAGCGTTGTGCTGCGCTCACTAGCCATAATCTGCGTAACAACTTCGCTTTCATTAACTGCATATTTCGCTCTATGTTAATACCCAGTTGCCTTTCCTTAACTGCACATTTCGCTCTATGTTGATGCCCGGTTGCCTTCCATTAACTGCACATTTCGCTCGATGTTGGTGTCCGGTTGCCTTCCATTAACTGCACATTTCGCTCGATGTTGGTGTCCGGTGGCCTTCCATTAACTGCACATTGCACTCTATGTTGACTCTGCCTTCCTGGCAGATAGCGACATCTTAAGAGGCTAAAGACTGTCAGTTTGTGGCATTTTATTTGCCAGCGTCGCACTCTGGTGCGATTTAAAGAGATTGCTTTTTGCGTAAATGAGAGGGGCGTGTCGGGCGCCCTGAGGTCAGCCTAATCAATACAGGCTGCCGACACCTCACGGCACAAATAATTGGGCTGCTCTGTGGATTAAATTATTTTCGAGGGTCATGCCGTGCCTGCCCAGAATCTGACATACATTTTCATTTTATTTATCTCCAACATTGGATATAAATTCGAGCTTCCTTGTCACCTTCAGAAAAAATTGGCCAGAGTATGGTTAAAGTTGAATTCACTTTTTCTCTATCCTGTGATTTAAGCAATGCGGTAGTCGTGCCTGAATTCGATTTAAGCTACCATTAATAATGTATCATTACACATTAAGACTTCATCTTCTCGCCTCAACACTCATGTGCTCAAAATACAGGTCTCTGGATGTGAGTTGCATTTACAGGAAGAAAAAGTATTTTTTTTTATAAATTTTGGAACGAAACATTCGAGTTAATAGTTCGGAAAGTGATGATCCAAGTGATGTTATGTCAAAGCAAAATATTATTTAGGGCTGATTGGAGGGTGCATGAACTCATCAGTCATTGCTCTATAGATGCCCTGCCTTCGCCACTGATATACACAACTGATCTATTTTTGACAAGCAAGCACTGCTCTAAAAATATTAACCCTTAAAGTACACACAGAAGAAGTAAGATTTGTCTTTATATTGTTGTCGGTAAGAATTTTGATCAAAAGTCTCCCCTGTGCGTCGAATAATACACATAACATTTGTAACGAATTGGAGCTCATATTCTTTTCAGTTCAGTTAGAGACAGCCAGTGCAAAGTACTAGACAACTTAATGATTAAAAAAATAAGGTATCACCTCACGATAATATTGATCGAAACTCTGTAGATATTAAATTTTTTGCGAATGGGAACAAATAATGTCTAGAGCAATGAGTAGCCAACAATATACGATACATACTTTTTAGTTATGACATCAAGCAAATTAGACGTTCTTATCTTTAATATTCCTCAAATTTTACTGCCTTTTATGGCGATTCTGTTTGCTACAAGAACCATGCTGCTTTTCATTTATTCAATTTTCGTTCAGCAAGCACTCAAAGTTTTTTAATTAGATGGCTCAAGTTACAGAACTTAGGAAGCTGAAGTTTCGACACAAAATTCTTACTTTTATAGTCACCAATGCCTTCAATTTTCACGGGCCCTTAAACTGTGAGTGGAAACCACAACAGCGCATCCTGTCTTGCAGTTCTTGCTAATTCCTGCATTTCAAACCCAATGAGCGGCATAACAGCCATCCAGAAAACGGGTGCAAACGTTTTAACTCTCCCTCGATAGTTAAAGGACCATTTCACGAAGCAGTAAACGAGACTACGATTGCCATTAGAAGTTTATCTCTTCCAAAGTAGACCATGTTGGAAATCCGACACTTTCTCCATTTCTGTGTACCACAAGGAAGTCTTTGATTGCTAGACTATAGTTTGCTAGAAGAATGCTGTTGTTTTGCAGAGTCCTAAGTTTATCTCTGCAGGCAGATAAATTGAGAGGAGGAGTTATGCAATGCCGTGTCTTTTTAGGCGATACTTAAGGAGTTTATTCAATTTTCCTTTGCGAAACAAAGACATAGCCGAGAGTCTTTTCTTCTTGAGAATTCGTCAAGGTCAAGTGCTTGAGAGCTCTTCAATATCAAGTGCTTCAAGCTCATCAAGGTCAAGTGCTTGAGAGCTCTTTAAGATCAAGTGCTTGAGATCTCGTCAAGATCAAATATTTGAGAGCTCTCCAATATCAAGTGCTTGAGAGCTTTTCAAGATCAAGAGCTTGAGAGCTCGTCTAGATTTTCTCAAGTCATAGTTATGTGAGATTCATGGATATTTTAATGACAGGTGCATGAACAGCGAGGCATTTAGCAGAAGCTATTGCAAGTGAGATGTACGATGACCTGAGCGCACGGTAAATTCTTTAACGATCCGTAACTACCAGAGTACCAAGTTTTAGTGCTCGTTCAAACTCGCTTTTCTAGTCAGAACGAAGCATCAAGAAGGAGTTTGGGCTTAAGGTAAAAGTTGGAAACATGAGCACTCACATAAATGCTTTTAGTTCTAACCAACAATTTTGGAAATGGTACAAGTCAATCGTCCAAACTGATTAAATCAATAGTGCATGTTAAATTTTACCTGAGTTGAACTTTTGAAGCCATTGTCAGGTGAGGATGAACGAACTTAGTTACAACATTCGACTTACGATAAAATAATTAATTTCAACATCAAATTTTTTACACCGTACATGTGTGAAAATCTGCTATTACTTTCATCGCATTAGTTTTGAGATACAAAATTAGAGCTGCAATGAAATTCGTCGGGGATTTCAGTCTCCACTTTAGATTAAATTTGTTTAAAGTTGAATTGTATTGGTGATGAAAATTTTCATAAATTTGTACTGCTAATTTTCAATAAAAGAAGTTAATTACCAAAAAATTCAAAGGGAAGAAAATGAAGGTTGAACTCCTTTGTGGATCACACTATTAAATAGTATCCTTGACTCAAATTAAATGACAGAGTAAGCTGCATGCTCACTGAGATCTCAACGAGGGGTTGTTCGGTTCTATGTTTCAATAAGTAATATTTGCTTGCGCTCTGAGTTGTAGAATCGCAAAGATTTTGAGCTTATAACGTAAGATGCAAGCAGCATCCTGACAGTGAGGGGAAGGAGCTTTTTTCGTTACAAGTAGGCTACTGTAATAAATTGCTACCTCCTTGACCCTATTGCTACCTCCCTGTTCCAGTTGCTACCTCCCTGACCTTATTGCTACCACCTTGTTCCAGTTGCTACCTCCCTGACCCTATTGCTACCTCCCTGTTCCAGTTGCTACCTCTCTAACCCTATTGCTACCACCTTGTTCCAGTTGCTACCTCTCTGACCTTATTGCTACCTCCCTGTTCCAGTTGCTACCTCCCTGTTCCAATTACTACCTTCCTGTTTCAATTGCTACCTCCCTGTTCCAAATGCCACCTTCCTGTTTCAATTGCTTCCTCCCTGTTCTAATTGCTACCTTTCTGTTTCAATTGCTTCCTCCCTGTTCCAATTACTACCTTTCTGTTTCAATCACTACCTCCCTGTTCCAACTGCTACCTTCCTGTTTTGATTGCTACCTCTCTTTTCCAATTGCTATCTTCCTGTTTCAATTGCTTCCTCCCTGTTTCAATTGCTACCTTCCTGTTCCAATTGCTATCTTCCTGTTTCAAGTGCTTCCTCCGTGTTCCAATTGTTACCTTCCTGTTTCAAGTGCTTCCTCCGTGTTCCAATTGTTACCTTCCTGTTTCAACTGCTATCTCCCTGTTTTATTTGCAATCTCCCACCTTGAAACAAAGTTAAATTTTACAAAATCTTTCTAGTAAACAGAAGTACTTCTAGACACAGAGTGAATCCCGGTGTAAAATCCTTATATGTTTTAATCAAACTTAATTCAGAATATTGAGTTATTTATTTCCATGTGTGCACAATACATGTCAGATGTTTCCATATTTTTAAATTACTGGATGAAATTTATGAGTAATTTTGCTGTTTGTCTTCCACTTGCAGAAGATGGGTTGTATTTTTCCATAGATAATAGACTTAAAAAATATGAAAGTAAATTGGGCAAAGAAGAAATATACATTCATCTGTTAAATCATCTCTATGAAGATATTTACTCTTAAAACATCGCGTGAGCGATGCAAGATCTGTCAAGTTTCTTAGAAACATTCATGTATTGTATTTTACCAGAGAAGCTCAACTTTTTCAGATTGGTATTATTTAAACAACAATGACAAGTTTTTCATGCTCTGACAAAAAATAATAAAAAGATGGGTATTGTCATGATGAACATAATCCAGTCACAGTAGAGAACGTTTCATTCAGATCAACATCATCGACCTTATTTTGTTCCAAAATTTTGTGAGATCTCTCTTGGTTTGTGTAATTGAAAGATTCATTAGATCGCTTCTGGAACATGGGTAAAAATATGGAGAGTAACCAAGGCAAGATTGATTGTTTGCTTCTGTCTCTTTAAAATTCATAAAGTAACAATGAACCAATATTTGTGTCCTGTGTAACTCTGTAGTAAAATACCCAGAAAATGCCGTTACAATCTGTTCAAAACGTAGTGCATTTAAAAAACTTGTAATTCAGGGAAGTGAAAATATGGAGAAATTTTTGAATAAATTATGCGAAGAATTGCAAACGACAGGCTAGATATTCAGTATGTGAGCGCCTGTACAAGGAAAGCTCAACGCACCTTGAATAAGGATCTTTGTTTTCAAAAGAACCTTAACGTGTTTTAAGTAATGATCCTCACTCCTTAGAAATGTCAATGCGCCTCAAGTAATGATACTCTTTTCCATCAATCACAAACTCTTCTTAATATATCCTTTTACAAACAGTGAAAGGATATATCAAGTTTTATCAATTTTATTTGAGTTGCAAATGAATGATACGAAAATTTTCCTCCATTCGGGCACAATTCTGCTCCCAAACAAATTTAGATATTTATTCTCTCGTGTTTTGCAACTCGAGACTCAAATTTTGAGTGTGAACTTGAGACCATTTTGGTGACCCTGATTGTAATAAAGTATCTAATCCCCATCTAATCTCACGTTTCATGTATTCAGTTCTGAGAAAGATTTTGTGAAACGGCCGGGTTTAGTGCAAATTCCGATCCTTGCTAACAAAAACGATCTTCTTAACTGCGAACTTAGTAGAGAACCGAATAGCATTCCTAAGCGAACATCGTGTTCTAGACTTCAGGTCTGCCAGCTGAGCACGTTCATTTTTAACGCAGCCATTAAAAGAGGCAGTTTAGTGGTGACCTGCGCCAAAGTCCCGTGTGTTGGCCGAGCGTCATGTACAGGCCGCAGCGTCATAAAGAGTATCATACATTACAATGTTGAGGGGAGGCCGTGGCCCATTGGTTCCTCACCTCCACCGTGCTTGCATTGCAGCTTGTAAGTTGTTGCTTATCGCATAAACGATAATGGCTGAGAGAAGGGTTATGTAAGTACCAGTGCGAATAAAATTTAGGGAAGCCTCAAATTCTTTATAAAGATGAATCCTTTCAGATGTAAGGAGGTACGATGCATACGTTCAGATTATTGATTGTTATAAAGGACGATGAAGCAGAAGTAGCAAGTAATAAGGTGTATAAAAATAAGGCACTCAAAACAAACCTTGTTACACATTGTTGATAATCGCTTTCGAACATAAACGTTATTTTTTTCATAATTTAACTTAACGCGTGTTTTCTAGTTGTTTTGCTGATTGACTGCAACTGAACTATGAATTTAAATACTGACTTACTATATATGAGAAGTAAATTAGAACTTGAATTAGAAACAACAAATTTTAGGCGGTAATGAATGACTAAAAAAAGGTAAGCATTCATGACTTTTAAGACAGTAATGAATGCTTAACTTTTAACCAAATCAAGTATTTAAATGTAACAAACGAACAGTTGGCACACTAAAACGATATTAATTTAGGTAATTTATATAGCACTTGTGTGTTTACAACGATAGTAGACACCTGAATTGAATAAATATAATGTAAGAAAATAATACAAACTTAAATTTTGTCTTCTTTTTCATGACGACTTCAACTAGTCTTATAGTTCAACTAGTTAAACAATAGCCAATAAAATTTGAGAATTAGAATAGTTTTTTAATGTTTACAATTCTTTCTGGACACTTACACAGAATTTAACAAAATTCTGAGACATTGACCAAAAAACACGAAAAATTTCATAAGGTTGCAGTTTTTCAAAAAAGTTGAAAACATCAAATCAATAAGTATCATCATAGTTCTCAAGCTGAGCATGACTTAAACAAGAAATAAATGAAAACTGCCTACAAATAGTGCAATATTGGCAAATATGATGTAAGCAATCAAGTGCATTATACAATTTAGGGATCTACGACGTATGAACGGAATTACCCAATGAAATTTGCAACAATTTTTTGCTGGTGTACAATCCTTGCCTGAGGTATGTACCATGCACTCAATTCTTATATGTTCATTAACCAAACAATTTAAAAATATTTATAAGTACATACACTTTGCATTTTTTCAAAAAATCTGAGAACCTCCAATCGTTAGTTTAGACCGATCATAGTTTGTAAGTAGAACATGAATTAAACAATAATGAAATGAAGACTGCCAACAAATAGTGTACTCTTACTATACTATACCGGCATCTATGATGTATGAACAGAGTACCCAATGAAATTTGCAGCAATAAAGTCACTTTTTCTTGTTTACAATCCTTGCAGAAGGTTTATACCAAGTTTCACCCAATTATAAGACATTGACCAAAAAACTCGATAAATTTCCTAAGTGTATCACTCTTTGCATTTTCTTTAAAAAACCTCTAAACTACAAATCAATAATTAGTATCATAGTTAGCATAGACTTCCTTTGCACCTATAAAGTTTTTGTAATGCAAAACGGACCTGAAGTTTTTGGTGCGAAGTTTTTTATACTAAATTATCCATTAATATTTTGTCTCTGAATGTCATTGTGGTCACTTTTAAAAAGTACTTTTCAGTAATTCAATGGAGTCAAAAATCAGAGAACTTTAACATCAGTGATACTCAATTTCAGCAAATTGGAAAGAGAACAACTATCTGCGATCTGTTAATCAAAGGTGCATGCAAATCAATGACACAAACGTTGATTGTACAATTTTTATTGGTTCAAGTACAACTGTCTTTTGGTGACGAAGTGATCTTAATATTTTAATTAAAGGTACAAACTTTCATCTGTGAAAGTTAGTTTTACCGATAACCTGAGAAAATGCTTGTGATCGGTGATGCAGTGTTCATGCAATATCATTTACAGATCCTATCCCTACACACTTTGCCACTATGGTCTTGATTTTTCGCATGAGGCTGACCTTTATAAATTGGTACATGACTGTGTCCTTGCCATGGTACTACTATATTCACCGGCAATTGTGTACCGTGCGACCTTCTTGCCTAGTATAGTAGAGTGCATGGTTTTCTAGGCTGCGATTGAAGAATGCTTGTGGCATTATTCAGCGTCTCCCAATCTACTTGGCAATCATTTTTAGCCACGTAAAACGGGTCAGAAATTAACAATTGTCTTATAAGATGCAAAAGTATCTCTGTTAAATGATAGCGTCTCTGAAAAGCAAGAGGTTGCAACAATGCTATGCTCATCACTGATCACAAGTTACTGTGCTCGGCCACGCCCATTTCTATGATTAATATCTAATTATCATAGTATCATTTTCAAGGTGTCTCCTTATCTTCACCACGATAAATGATGGTGGCTATTTACGGAAGACTCGTCATTATTTACTTCTTTTCTGCCTTGCTCGAACTAGAAGTAAGCTTTCCTTTCTCATAATGACGCAGGGGTCCCATTTGTACTGAATATTTTATGCTCTCTAGTACACGTCTATTAACTAGGCACTACTGTGCTTCATTATTGCAGCAAACATGAATTACAGTATATTTGGTAGCGGTTGTAAACATCAAAGTTTCTTTTGTGTGTGCAACTCTATTGCTTGCGTGTACACAAGGCATGATTCATTCATTCAAACTCGAATGAAGATATTTTTTGTTTGAATCTAAATATGTATATATATTAGTTTTGAATACACTTCCCTTGTGTCTCGAAGTGTATTATTTGAAATTTCAAATTCATTATCGATTTAATTTTCCTATTTGTAGTAAAACCTTTCTGAATCATGAGCACATTCTGAAATTCCTGTCAAAACTTACAATTAAAAAAATGCAGCAGAATTTAACTGAACAATTGGTTGGAATATTTCACATTTATCCGAGAATCATTTCTTACTCATCATCTAGAATTTCATTCAACATTTTACGTTTCGATGAAAAATGCAGATTCCGGCGCGATATTAGTTTTGAATAAATAGAGTCTGTTTTTAAATGACGATGATATTATTTAATTCAGAAGTCAAACGTGATTACATTTTCATCAAGGTGAAATAAAACATTGGTATAGTTTCTGTGTTATTTGAATTGCTGGCCACAGTCAGTTTTGGATCCTGTATATTAAAGATAGCTTTCTATAATTTTGTGATTTTAAACCATAGGACGCTGATTCCATAGAGTTTGAAGAAAGATTAATCTAGGCTGGATTGGGTTGATCAGAAGAAACTAGAATCGAAATTGACTTCAGGTACAACATCTCAAAATTTTTGAACAGTTTTTGCAAGATAAGTTTTTCTAATATAACAGCAGTACAACTCAGTTGAGTTAAAAAATGAGAGCTTGAGTCGGAGTGAGACATTGGAGGGAGTGTGAGTGTGGGGCTTAACTGAGTTTATGTGAGTGCCAGAGCTGCCAAGCTCTGAGCTGCCAAGTTCTGAGCTGCCAAGCCCTGAGCTGCCAAGCCCTGAGCTGCCAAGCTTTGAGCTGCCAAGCAGTTTTCAGAAGTTGAGCTCCACGGGAAAAATCAATCCTGATAGCTGGCTTCCAAACGTTTTGCTTTCATGTTCTTGTGGAGGTTCAGATCTTGGTGTGAGTTTTACTATTATTTTCATTAGAATGCCATACGCTTAGCCCTTTCTGACGAGTTGTAACTCGTCTGTTAGAATTGTAGTTGAAGCATTCGTAATTGTAAAAAGTCACAGGTCGATTTTTATAAATTCAGTAGAAACTTGAAACAATGTGAGAGAGTTCAATTATAAACTTGGTTATATTTTGCTTTAAGTTTCAACAATTTATAATCAGTGGAACATGGATCTCTTAAACTTTGTTGTCAGGCGCTAGAAATGTTGTATGGATATTTTCTTAACTTCTGCAAAATCTAAATTCCCTTGACTGAAGTTCCATTCAAAATTATAAGTTAAAGTTACACTTTCATCTACTGTTGAACATACCGCCACTGTCATCTATCGTTGAACATACCGTCACGTTCATCTACTGTTGAACGTACCGTCAGTTCTACTGTTGAACGTACCGTCACGATCATCTACGGTTGAACGTACCGTCACTCCATTGGTTACAGACGCTCAGAAGATGTGCCGTGATCTTGACAACAATGACAAAGGAATTCCAGTGTTCTTTGCATATAAATGAAAGAAAGTCCCCTAAGCAACGAAACTTTGTTTTAAAATGAAGAAAAATATCTTCAAGGTGTGAAAAAAACTGAAGAAGCAAAAAAGAAAATGATACTCGGATAATTTTTAATATTTATTACAATGGAAAATGATAACGCGCTTGGAAATGAGACAGAGGGCGCCATTAATTCTATGATTTATTAAAAAACCTCATTGTAATTATATATTTTATGCCATTATGTTATGATTTACCGTTTTAGGCACAAATAAATGATGCATTCTGCACATCCCTTTGAGCATACTGTTATTCGTTATGGGTACAAATTAATTTATTTCAAATGATTTTTCAGATATTAACATTGTCCCCTCAACTTTGAAATAACATTTTTAAAAGTTTTATTTCATCATTTACAAGATTTTTTTCTAAATCGGGACCAAATAAATAACAACAATCAAGCATTTATGTTTAAGTTTGTAGATATAAATTTTATTTACCTCGGTATTTCATTTTATTCAACATGGAATGTTGGTTACATTGAAAATCCCTAAAATTAATTTATCAACAATTGCTTTCAATTATAATTGCTAGGTAGAATCTTTTTACCTTGAAATCAATCGTAAAAA
>VCRD01000693.1:100405-113711 GCA_006783055.1 Trinorchestia longiramus | reverse complement strand
AACACTGCTAGTGCTAAGAAGCTTAAAGTAATGTACTGATTAGCTTGCTGAGATCTTGTATTGAAGAGGCGTTCTGGCGTCATAGGAAAGGATAGTTGATTGAAGTTTTGCACTACCTATACTTCGCGGATTCGTAAAGAGAAGTTGTATTCTGGTAAGGTTGTGAAAATATATTTAGTTCAAATAGCCGGCTGGCTTTGTTGTGGCGCATCTTCAATATTTTGTATTGTTTCTGATACGGCAAATCTTTGATACATTTTTTCTAGTTTGTTCTAGAGTCATGTATTAATTCCGCATTGAGAGTCGTACAATAATAATTATTGCTTACCACGAGTCATACTTATGTGTACTAAAGTTACATGTATTTATGTTTACTGCGAATCATACAACTATTGTGTACCAAGAGTCATTAGACTTTGGGGTACCTAGAATCATACATGTATACTGTGCCTGAAGTCATATAATAATTGTGAAATGTAAATTATTACGTAAAGATTGATGACTGAGAGCGTGGCTTCATCCTGCTCCCATTCTTTTTAGCTCTTTGGACCAGTGTATGATTGAAATGAGTGTGCATGACTGAAATGCCTATGCTTGTTTGAGGCACCTGTGCTTGATTAAGGCGCCTGTACATGGTTGATGCCTCTACTTTAAACTGTATGGAACTTGGATAGCAGCCAAAAATCACACACAGGTCCTACGAGTTGAGAAGAATATAGGATCAATACTTTATATTACGGAGGGGATTCCTTATTTATCATTTGTTGAGATGATTCTTGAATGCGTTTACAGTGCCAGCAGAAACAATATTTTCAGGCAGTGGATTTCAGGTTCCAGCAGTTGTAATTGGAAATAAATTTAGAGCCTGGGATGTCGTAAAGTTTCTTGGGGTTAGCTTTTGGCCGTCTTTTTTGGTTTGCATGGTATCGTTTCTGTAGAAAAGCTCTTTCAGGCTATCATCGTTGAAACTCTTGAGATATTTATAATTACAGATGAGTTCTCATCGCAGTCTTCTCTTTATTCACGTATAATTTTGTAACTTGAGTCGAAACGGGTTATAAGTTAGTTACCTCTTTACACTGGATAAGTTTTGAAACTTATATAAATTTCAATTCAAAATCTATTCATTAAATATGAGGGACACCTAACTTTTATTCATTTCTTCTTCAACTAATAAAAAGAAGAGAGTTATTACTTGTGTGCTACTTGAAACTGATTTTTCTTGGGACTAAATATTAGTCGATAGGGACGTAAGCCGTTGTAATTTCTTTATGTCTCGAGAAAGTACCAGCAAATAAAAATTTTACATTTTGGACTAGAAAGAATCTATATTTCCGTGAAAGTTGCATGACAGAGCAAAATAAGTCACTTCAAAAGCTATGAGGGGCCGTAGCTTGAAGGCACTTCGGTCAAGTTCGCTTTGTCCTATGCTGCCGCAACCACCTCGAGCTTCTCTATGCATTCATCTAACAGTAATTTATCGTCCCTTTATACTCCGCAGTTTATCTCTCTTTTAGCTTCTCGCTTCCTTTCAAATAAAGTTTTTACAGCATTTTTATTATTTATTATTCACTAGACAGTGCTATTTACGCAACTGAAACACTGCTCTTACATTTCTTGAGGCATCAAAATTGATGGATGAGAGTGCCTTAAGAGATTGTTTGAAATCGATATTTCTATTTTTCCAGGAAACAAATTCTGACATCAATCCTATCGTCACCATCAGACGAAATAAAGGTACAACAACAACTTACTTTCAACACAATGCCACCACAATCAAGACCTACCATCATCTCTAGCAGCTATCAAAAACCACCATCGCTGGCATCCACAATCAAAAACCTCTACCACCACTGACAACTGCCACGACACAACCACCACACCCACAACAGCACGAGAAAGTAACTGATCGCTTATGCACGTTTTGACAAGTGACAAATTTCGCCCATTGGCGTGATGTGCCCTGAGCTGTGAGCTCCCTCGTGGAGTTGCGTTGCTCCGTTTTTAAAAATCAAGGACTGTAAACAATATACAAAGACCTATTCACATTCAAACAAATGTTAATTCTGAAAACCCATATTTTTTATTTATTTCTACTTACCTTTACATTGTCTAGCTAACATCTGCGATCTTCTTTATCATTTGAATAGAAGATCTGAGGTTTAAATTACTGACGTATAAAATCTTTTGAGCCTAACGTTAGACTTAGATTGCGGTTCATACATGGCGGACCTGCATATACAAAAAATTCATTTGTTTCTTCTTAGTTTCAACTTTTTCAGTCAAGGCTCGGAATACTGGAAGGTTAGCTACTGTTCGTACCAATTTCCTTCCACTAATTCACCTGTTTTCTTATGATTGAGTAGGCAAGTTCTACAACTTTTACCAAGTCTTGTCAGCCCACATGCAGCATTTGCATAGCCCTGAGGTATTTTTAGCTTTAGGAAACTGGATACTCCAGAACTACGGGTGTAATTTTCGTTTTAAGCTTGGAATCTTTGAAACATAAGCTAAAATTTGAGAATGTGGCCGTGATGGTCATTAGCAAAGGATTTCTCTCAAACGAAGGAGAAATCCTTTTTAGTGTTGAAAAACAGTATTTATTTCTTAATTCTGTTTGGAACACGGAAACAGCCATCAATCTTCTTCAAAGTAAAAGTATTAATACCTTTTTTTAATATTTACCTTGAAGTATGAATTATTCAAGAAATACTAATAATTGAATTTTTGAGATTGATTTTTGATTTTTCTCATAAACTTTCTTTATCGCTCAGAAAAAGTGTTATGATAGTCGTAATAAATTAATAAACCATTTATAGTTTCCATAGAGAGCTCAAAAATAATAAACTTTCTGACCTATTGGCACAAATTATTTAAAAAGATACCTTTTTTATATATTAATAAGTGCAACAAAGCGGCACCTATCAAGAGTTACGCCGTACCTTAATTACGGGACTAAGTGACAAAAGTTGTTCAGGTTTCTCTCTGAGAATAAATTTGCCCACGGTTGCCATCCATATTTTATTTTTTGATATGGAAACAAGTATATTTTATCTCGTATCTCTTATTTTAAGAAAGAAATAAATTTTGCAGAGTCTGTATTTAGAGACGCTAAAGTGTTAACAGATGCTAAAAGTTGAAAATAAAATATTGAATTCTCTATGCCTTCTTTTTAAAAAAATAAATTAAATTAATCTATTGGCATCCAGTTGGTAATAATTATTCATAGCTAGTCTACCACTACGCTAAACGTTATTAGTAACACTACAAATAAAATTAAATATTGACTGAAATTTTGGTGATATTTAACACAAAGTTTTCTCTATCACGCTGGCCCACGCATCCTGATTGCAACCATTATTGCCAAGATTCAATAGCATCATGTTAATTTAAATTAACTAATGAACCAATGACCTCATTGCACGAAGTTCCTATTCCAAAATTTTTTTGCTTCAAATTCATCATGTAAGGAAATTTATGCATGGATCTTCTTTCCGCATCTTCGCTAAGGAAACTGTTATATTATTCGCATCATATTACGACAGATAAATAGTAGCTGGTCTATTGAGTGCCTATCTTCATTGACTTCGACATACATATTCAGACTCTTGTTACTAACAACTTACAGTTTTTTCACTCAACTGCCTGGTCAGAATTGACCGCATGTTAGTAGCAGATATGTGTTGGTTGTTGCATGTGCATCGGTCGACTGGAATTGTTTCTCGCAGACTTCAGTTTAATTATGGGCTAAAAAAGACATTTTAGTGCAGACGAGCACATTTTTTAGTTTTTTTAGTTAGCGTTTTTAATAAATCAGCTATTTAGAGTTTGATTGATTAAAAGTACCAGAAATTGGACTTGACTGTTTCTTGCTGGCAGATCTTATGAACTGACTAGCTGAGCTTGATGCAATTCGTCGAAAAAGTAATGATTTTTTTAGAGCAAAACTAGCAGCACGAGATGTCGGCATCTTATGGCTTCAGTGGCAAAAGATACATCGATAATCAGCAGCGATCTAGAAGTTGATAAATGATTACATAGTCGCCCAGCCTTCTGTATGATAACTTGTGAGAATATCACATCCAATCCAAGATTTGATGATGGCATTGATAATGAACTGCTGTTGCCTTACAGGCAAGCAAGAAAAAACCTGTCTTAGAAAAATGTTTTTTTATATATTTATGATATCTAATTTCAACCACAAATGTGTTGATTCCACCATAAATGTGTTGATTCAACGTATTCAACTGTTGACATTTCTGCCTAGTTTGCAAGAACTACTTATTTACTTACATCGATATGTTTATTTTTTAATATAGAGTGTACATATGTATGCACTGTATATACACTGTGGTAAAAATATACTTTTAAATACCTTTCAAATTGGAAGCTCATAAGCATCTAGATAACTAAGCTTCGTCAAAGGAAAACAACTTGTGCGTACTACCGTCAGGGTCGTGGCTCCATGCATTAAAGAGGGAAAGAAGAACTTTTAGAAGATGTTTAATCATTGAAAACGGTAACCACTCGCTGTACACAACTCCATGCATCAAAAAGGTAAAGAAGAACTTTTAGAAGATGTTTAATCATTGAAAACGGTAACCACTCGCTGTACACAACTCCATGCATCAAAAAGGTAAAGAAGAACTTTTAGAAGATGTTAAATTATTGAAAACGGTAACCGCTCTCTGTACACAACTATATACGGGGTGTTCAAGATAAATTTAACTTTTCTGGGAGCAGATAACCTCTGCAACGCTTGTATGAATAGTAGCGAATGTCTTCATTGAGTGTAAGCTTCATGGTGGAGGCTGAAACATGCAATTCACGTCACAAAGCCCAAATTCCCATGCCAAAATCCCCCAACACTTTTCTACAGATTTTCGAAAAATTCTGTTATACGAACTCAATCAGATCGTCGTAGTCTCCAATGCAATTCTCCAGTTCATTCCTGATTGTTTTTATAGTGTTCAGGGAGCATTGGGCAGCAATTATAATCTCATTTTGATGACCGGCGCAAATTATCATGATGCAAGTTATTCTTTTCCATGATTCAGATGGGTTTCAGTCATCTATTCTATTTTTCGTTGAGTATTTGAATGGAGAAGGGTCCCAGCTTTTAAATGGAGTATAGTGTGCGTCAACACCTCTAATCTACGAGAAAAAAAGCGAAAAAATAAATGTGTCAAATGAACCCTGTATATGTAATTTTTAGATGTAGAGGAAAGTTTTGCTCCAAACCATGACGTTGAAAATATCCTCTAGAATGTTTCAATAATAATTCTGAGAATAAGCTCATAGGAATTTGAAAATTTGAATTACTATCACGTATTCAAAGAGTTTTGAATGAAAGAGATCATATGACAATGATTCAAAAAATTTCAGATAACCTGAAAAGTGAGAGCTTGGTAATCAATTCTGAAGCACTGAAGGATTTCTGAGAAGCTGAAAATTCCTTTCAGCATCATTGGCTCCGTCATTGAGAAGTAGAAAAAGGTGCCACTGACCTTCAACGTTCAGATGATCTTCATAGGATTTTCCCCCGAGCTTCTGGGCTCGTGCTCAGTAAGGCTGGTGCATAACTAACAAAAAAATCAAGAAGGGCTTACGACTACAGGATAGGAATTTCTTTCATGTGCACCATTATTTATATTTAATTGTCTAAGGATAATCTTTTAGTCTAAGGAAAATATTTCTGCTTATGAAGCGGCCATTAGAGGAACGGCTGCGCTTACATAGTACGTGAATATTGGGCGAAACCTGCCGAGTTCTCGAATAGTGTTGTCTTTGACAAACTAGACTGAAATTCTGTTCATTAGCCCTAATTCAGACTTTCATGCAGAGCGGAAAATGGCTGTGCCTATAACTTTATGAAAGCCATTACGGACGGCGTTTGGGAACTTTAGCTTCATTTTGTGAAAGTTAGGCTCATCTGCGTGCAGCAGTAATATCCATGTCATTGAAACGAGCTTAACTTTGATGTTCCTAAAGGCTTTCTAAACTAATATTATATATTTCTATTAGAATGTTCATACTCGGATAATAATGAAATAGTAACAATAATATGATCTAAATTGCGAGACCTGCTCATGAATAATTTTGTCAGGACAATGAGCCATTCTAGTCAATCGTCAGTCTTGACACCTAAAACGTAGTGGTTAACTGAATTCAATTTATTTGAGAGACCCCATAAATATTAATAATTTGAAAAGATTTACTGATTAGAATAGGGTAAAACACCGAAGGAACGTTGCAGGTTAAAAGTTTAGGTATAGTGGAAGAGATTAGGAGCAATGAAAGACATTGACGGCAATCTAACTGTTGTCTATAACATATTGATTAATACGACTACTTTCCTCAATTTTTTTCAACAATTTAATTAGATATAAGTATCATACCTCTTTTGCTCTAAGCACATGGATTAATTCATTTTAAGGTAATCTATTCCCCTATGATACATCAATGAAACTTCATGGATTGACAACTTATTGGAACTAAATTTTGAAAAGGACAATTTCTCATCTCACTGCGAGGCCTGGTGCTGAGACTGGCGGTAATCGCTAAATCGCTGAGCGAATAAACCATCTCTTCAATACTGCCGATGCTAAATATATTTGAGTGGAAATAATTCTATCTTTGAGTATTTTAGCTCAAACTTCAGGATGGTACCTTTTTTCACTATTGGTATACATTAGATAACTTTCAAGTAATTCTTAACATAACATTTTCGTCCAAAGAGCCCTGAGTCTTTGAAAATGCGCATTAAGCGAAATATGGAATTTCTTGAAATTTGAAGTGGTACTTCAATTCTTGAATGACTCCCATCTCGAACAGTTTGGTCCTCAAACATATTGTTTGAGATAAAAAATGTCTCAACTTTCGAACATATACTCTGTTCCCGAACGAAGCTGTCGTAGCCCGAAATTCCGAAATGTCCCGATTTAAATATGAACTTTTTTGGCTAGTATCACCTCTTGTGAACGTTCTCATTTTTCTTCTTGACTCTTGAAAAATATCTAATAAGCGACCATGGGACCAAAGAAGCATGATGAAAGTGTCAAACCGAAAAGTAGTTCAGAAAAAAGATCACTCTAGAAAAAAAGACATGAAGTACGTAAAAGGTGTATTCGTGTCTTACCTCGCTGAGCAGTTTGGTATGGCAGTTCGCGAATCAAAAAGATGTGTACAACATGGAGAGTGTTGCATAGTTTTGTGGAAAATTTGCTCCTCACCAAAACGGTAGCTAATTGCAGTATAAACTTTTCCAATGACAATGCCATGTCTTACTTCAGAAATATTTTGAAATGTCGGCAGAAACCTCATCAGGCAAGTTCTTAGGGAGAAGTAGATTTTGAGAGTCTTAAGTAGGTTGTAGCGGAGCAAGTTAAATGAAAATAGAAAACAGAAGAACCACACAGGAAGAACTTGACGATTTTATGAATGACTCTCAAACAAGAAGCTTCTTCGCTACCTTCCTCTCACGCCGTCTGCTTTTCTCCGTACAAATTAAGAATAATCGAATTTTCATTTTTAGTTCCTTATTGTGTTTTAATTCTTGTGGTTGATTTTGGGAAAGCCAGTATTATTGAACTGGTAAAAGTGGCATTTTTAAATGATTCGTAATGCGTAAGTTTTGAGAGTCTACAACGGATTAATCTCATTCAGTGTTTCTTTAGGGACAGATTGTTGCGATTTTCGAAAAAATGCTTTAGAACAACCGTCTGATCCAAATTATTTTCAAAAACCAAAAAACCAGTGTATCTCATTAGAAATGATGAGTGTAGCAGTTATTTTTAAATTCGACTGAAACCTCAATGATACGATGAGTGTCATAATTTTTCAGTTTTCTTCGCAACCATAGTACAAAAAAAACAATAGCAGAGTGTTGCTACCCTCACCTTCTAATTTTAGTTAAGAGAGCAGCCAATTTGAAGAAGGGAGGTGGGTTTTCACTTAAGTAGAGGGTTCCAGCCCTGCACACAACCCATCATCCAACCCGGAGTCTGAGCTGTAACTCAGAACGTCCATCAGGAAAAAGATGCAAGGCGTCGGGGCATGAAGCTCAGAGTTCTTATCTTACTTTTTAGAGCTTAGCCTCTCCTGCTATTGAGAGGCAAAACCAAAGTATTTGAATTTTTTCGTTTTTAAATATCCATGCCGAACAAAAGGATGATGACCTACAATTTAATAACGGTGATATCCTTGTAAGTACCGAAATTCAATGGCTGTGGTCATGTGTCGCAGCTGAAAGAAGTATGCAGAGTTTTGCATGCAGGCAAGCAGCGCGGCAGAGCTCGGGGATGTCTCTCATTGATTTACTGCTCTCTTTATATTGAGGCAAAATTTTGACTGCACCCTCTTAGATGGCCGCTGAAGACTAGGGGCGTGAAAAGAGGCTTGCTAATGTGGTCATTGTTCTATAATGTTTAGATATTTCATACAGTTAACAGATGGGTAAACTTAGTTAAATGACCGAACAAATTTGTTCGATCATAAGTGTCTGTCAATGGTCTAAATTAAATACTTAAATCCCTTGGCAAAAAGTCTTGTGTACACTGTTATCTGCACCAGATTTAGTTGGTTTTCTGTTAAGGCATTCAGCTTATTGCCTTTATTGATTGGTATTTTTGCAAACAATGAACGAAATAAATTATTGAGAAATTGAAATCGAAATTGAAGCAGTCTGTCCTTTTTTTGATTACGTATGTTCCTAATTTTTGGATGCTCAAAACATTGAAGGCTGCAGCTGGGTGTCCGCCATTCTCCAGTTAAGATCTGCTTGATGATGAATCAAGGGCAGTTAAGTTTAGAAGTACGGAAAAAATAATGCTCTAGCAACATGATTCACTGATAGACATCTTCGACGGCAGAGCCGATAATTTTTCGGTGAATGTGGCGTCAGAGAACAGAGGACTCGATTCATTGGCGACGAAAACAACATTTGAATTTACTTCTCTGTTGGTGCCAACCAACATTTGCTCTGGGCAGGTAAAAACAACTAGAGGCACCAACTATCACGTCTGCTATTGCACTGTTATTACTTCAGTAATGTTGATTTCATTTTGCGTACCCTTTTTGTTGCTTAGCCTAACTATTGCATCAAATTTAATTCATTTCATATTGAAAGTAGAAAAAATTTTTATTCAAACCCATAAGGAAACATTGTTTGAATAATTTTTGTAGAAGCGGCCAAATTCTTATGTAAACGATTGGTACATAAATTTTTTGAGCTAATTTTTCCAACAAATCGCTTCAATGTACAGAAACAATCCGACGATAGCAAAGAGATCTAAAAAACCTTACAAACTTTATAAACGTTTCGTTCCTTGAAACTTCTGTCTCAGCTCGTACTGTAGGAAGTGATAAAAATGACCATCTTGTGAATAGAAAGATAAATAGATTATTTATTGAAGGGCTCCTTAATTGCTAGGATGAGTGTGCAAGTTCAACCTTCGACCTGGGCAAGCATGCTACTTTCAGACCTAATTCTCCATGATGAATGGTTTGTAATTGCATAGCTTGCTCCTGTGCATCATGGCTGAGTACGAAAATGTCTTGAGTTGATTTTATATATCCAAAGTGAGTGCATGAACGCGGGGAATAACCATTCTAGGATGAAGTGAGGATATTATGTTCTGTAACCCTATTGATACTGATTTGTATCGTTCAAAAACGATCAAATGATTTCTTTCCTATTGACAGAATGAGTTAATTATACGTTTGCAGTGTACCAGAAATTAAGATATTGATACGTTACCACAATTCATATCAATATATGAGCGAAGGCATCTATAAACTTAACCACAAGTTCTTCAGTTTGCAAACTTTTAAAGAGAGGTCATGCCCGTAGGGCATCTTGGGCCAACCTTCAGTAAAAACACTCCAGAAAATAGTCTTGAGCAAGTTAGTCATAGATTTATAGCACTGCATTGTTTAGACTGAACATTGATACCTCGGAGCTATGTTAATTGATAGACTACATCGAGAGGAGGCGATATAGGTCGTTCACTTAAGATGGCCTTATTCTTCATACTGGGAGGTCGTGTGATGCCATCTTATGAACGGATTTTATGAATTTTCAAGTATTTTTATACCTTGTGGATATTGATATAATAGGAATAATTCTGAAGTATATTTATATTCATAGTTTTAGGTACTTTCAAGGTCATTTATCATCTGACTTTCCTAATCTCTCATAAGGACATGTTATCATGATAAAATGAAAGATTATGGTTCTGAAATGTCTAAGAATCCTTATTACAAGCAAGTTCACTGACGTTCAGGCTTTCATCATAATGTAGCCCATATTTTTAAGGCTTATTATGATTCGAAAAAACCTTTGTATTGACCAGATGCAAGGCTGCTGCTCTGTAACCCCGAGTTTCAATAACATCATTAGGGGCAAATCTTCTCTATTTTTGTTAGTTGTTCATGTTAAATGCTTTCAAGTCAAGAATTTGTCATGGTCAAGAATGTTTGAATCATCAATACTTATATGAATCCTAGGTAGCTTCAATGAAACAAGTTAGAAAACTGAAATGTAGAGAACTCTGTTAATAGAAAACAGCGTTTTAAATTAATTGTTTTGTACAATCTTATCTTCTGTAGGGTACGATGCACCGAATACCCAAGACTTAAATTTATCATTGCACTTAGTAGATAATCATAAATTACATAAAAATAATTTTAAATTCTTGATTTCTGCTGAAACTCCTACAAACTTTGTATGCAGTGTGAGTAATAAAATCAGTAATAAATTAGTTTTTCTAGTTATAAGGCTTATATATTTACTTTTTTATTCGAATCTTGCTTACTACATTTCTGTGTTGATTTGATTGGGAAATTATTAGATAAAGTCGACTATTTCTCTGTGTAATATACAGAGAAATAAATTGAGCAATTCGTATCAGTAAACGAGCCAATTGAGATATTTGTACTAACCCTCTGGTCCTGATGTGTGAGTCATTAATCGTTAGTCAATTGAAAGAACTCACTTTTTTTCGAAATGAGGCACTTATTGCCATAATTTCTAGAATCTCCATAATTTGTGCTAGTGTTAGTAACACAAGCCTGGCTACTTGTGTTTTTGTCGAGTTTTAAACGCCGATTTGAACTAAGCACCAGGAAGCAACTGATTAAATGGGTAATACAATTAATAAGGTATAAAATATTCGATTGCTATATCACGGAAATGCGCAAGGGCAATTTAATAAGAAGCGGTCGATAATATCTGAGAAATAGTGTTCAATTATCGGTTATTAATATCGGCGCGTGAACGATAGCCCCTGAAAATTTAATATTACGGGTTATAAATATGATCTTAGGTATAATATTGAAACTTTGCAAGCCTGAATTTTATGCCCAGCATCCAATATTTATTGAACACGACCTGCGTAAAAATACTCTTTGAATTCAAAGAGGAAAACGTCCGTCATTCTTTGTGATAAAATATCCTCTTTAGTGGATCTATTTGTCATTAATTTATCACTGAAAGGTCTCGAGGCCGTCCAGAAATTTTTCAATTAAGATGGAGTCAAAACCCAAGTCTATTTCACGCTCGAGAGAACGTATTCATCATAAAGTATTTGCTGAGCTCTCCATATCACATTATTGGCATTTCTCTGTGAGGGAGCCGAAAATTATTAGCCTTCCACGAGGCAGGTATGAGGGACACCTACTGATGCAATGCGTCAAGTCTCCATGCACGAAAACAGCTCTGAGTAGCAGCAGAGGTTCGATATCTGAGCCTTGAACAGAACAGAAAGTGGCAGTAACTCTTCTCTCAATGTCAATGTTAGGTGATTAAAATGAAGCGAATTTCATGGGAAAATTCTGTAAAGTTATTTTGTAGGGTAACATTGTGTTTTTAATTTCTTGGACTAATCTAAACTAAGGTTTTGAAACCCATTCTGAACGAAGCAGTGATGCCATTACAGAATTGATGCTGCTGCTGTTCAGGATTATAGTAATCTACATTGCATAATTTATTTCATAGAATTCTAATTTTAGCGCATTGGTCTACTATTTAGTGAACATTCTCTTTAAACTTTGCCTCGTGGAGAACTATTCAGACCGCCAGCTCATTATCCTTTCTTCTGTTTTTATACTGTCTAAAAGTATCCAACCTTCGGCCGGGAAAATATATTATTTACTTGATGGAATTGGAGCTTTAGAACTATTCAAAGTACATCCCTTGCGCCTCCACACACTTAGCCCACCATTCCTTCAACCGACGAAACACTTCTGGAAGGCTTCTTCTGGAATGGTATTCAACTCTCCGTCGTTTTCTACACTACCTCTTGTGTACTCTCAAATGGGATTTTTTCAATAACATCTTCAATTTCGGAAATGAACAGGAGTTGCAAGGAGTAGATCTGGTGAGTAAGAGGCCTCGTAAATCCCCGGAATTCCATGTTTCACCAAGAAAGCATGCATCAGCTGCAATGTTCCATCGACAGAAGCTTCGACCCAAATTTCGCAGCCACTCTGCACATTTTTTAATTGTCATGATTAATTGCATGTGCAGAGTCTTTACTGATCCAACTTCTTCAGTAATATTTATTTTAACTGTATTCATTTATTTTAACAGTACCCTATACGTGTGTATATGTCAATTTCCGATGGGCTAAATAAAAGATAAATTTATACAAAATAATAATTTGACTATCACAAGTACTGCAGGGTCTTACCAAACCAACACTTTACCGTGTCACCGTACACTTTAATCATTCTGGAATGGATTTCAGCAGCACTACGTCCTTCTGTTTGCAGAAAACAGATTCCACTTTGTAACTCACATTTGCGGGATCGTAGCGGCCATGTTCAATTGCCCGTACCTCGAACAATTGAGCTGCATTCGTTTTGACGATTATGTAGAGATACGTAAATGGAACAGAACTGTCCACATTTTTCTACTTTTCTAATTTTTTCAACTGTGGAGAAACAGTTGAACGAGATGTGTTTAGTCCTGATCAAATTCTTCGAACTTCTGAAGGTTCTTTAATGTTTCGTAAGGCTTCGACGGCCGAGTGATTCAGGTTGTACCTAAATGTTCACAAAAATGACTCGATATTTTTCTGTTGTCTACGTAGCCATAGAATTAGGAGTAGGGATTTTGAATAACATTTTTATCTTGAATAAAAGATACTTAAGATTAACCATTTGCATACAAATAATCACGCGTGTGTACGAGTGTAGTTGATAATGAAAACTACTCTAAATATATTTTATGTGAGACAACCTAATACGTACATACACATGTATTTATTCATATATATGAATATATATATATATATATATATATATA
>VCRD01000693.1:41975-95522 GCA_006783055.1 Trinorchestia longiramus | reverse complement strand
CAAAGAAGTTTCATCTTGGATTTCGAGATACCAAAAATGAACTAATGGTACTAGCTAATGAAGTGTTTCTTTAATAAAATAGTTAAATAAATGTTTACAATCTAGAAGACTATTTTTCTTCATGTGAAAATATCACAAAGCATTACGGGTCCTGCCTTGATAAAGAGCTCTGTAATTAGAACTCGTGAAGTTACATATTTACTATTTTTGAAAAAGAAAATAGTGCAATCAACTTCGCTACCAAGTTCAAAGCTGGTGAGACACCGTCCTGCACCTTCCTGCACCATCATGCATCGTCCTGCACCGGCCTGCCTCGTTTTGCCCCGTCATACACCATCCTACACAGTCATGCACCGTCCTGCACGATCCTGCACCGTCCTGCACGATCCTGCGCCGTTCTGCACTGTTCTGCCCCGTCCTGCATCGTTTTATAAAAGTATTACACATCAGCATTTGTGAGAAGCACAGATGATGAGAAGCTATACGTGCTGCCTTGGGTGTTCAAGGGACTTAAACATACGATACCAAAGGGACTTGATACGGTATCTTATGTATTTCATGGTGGCCTGCAGGTAATTGATTTTAGTTCACCGACCGAAAAAATTGTCTTTCGAACTGCAAGTTGATTGATGAATGGAGGTAGTGACCGAGAAAAAAAATTTCAATCCTAAAAATCTGCAGGGAAATAAGAAAACGTAGAGAAAACGAGAAAATATAGAAAACGAGTAGATCTCCGTCAGTGAGACTTGTTCCTGTGTTTGAAAATATCTGCTACAACTCGCATAGATCATCAGTAAGGACCAATTATTGACTTGACCCTTCAATAATTGAGGCAATTTTGAACAATCCTTGAACTAATGACACTGAGGTTAAAGATTGTGTGAGAAGGCATGTAAACTTGTTAAAATTTGATGAACGATACTTTTGTTACCTGGAACGAAATTCTAGAACACTTGCATTAATATTAAATGTATTTCAACAGACTTCTCTAGTTACAATATTGATTTTTTTCACAGTAAAATATACGCTTCTTCATTACTAATATCAGCTTGAATGTACTTTTTTCATATCATTTTTAACTGAGCGAGTATTTTCTTTCCAACAAGGAGAAATTTTCAGCGATTGATGCTGTGTGTTTGGGGAGTAAGTGCGTATAAGCCTGCGCTTCAAAGCATACCTGCGCAGTGCGTCAGCAGCAACCTCAGTCGCAGCGGCTGGACGCACTACGTCGCATGTGACTAATTCCCTGAGCTTCTTTTTAATCAACGCTGAACTGAGTGCTGCTCGACGAGACTCGGATCATGTCTTGCCAACGAATACAAATGACCATCGCTGATTCGGAGTGGCCACAACGAGCACCTCTGCAATACACTTCAAGCCTTTGGGTTGATTTATTTTTCCATGAGTGAAGGGTGAAGCTTACCTAAACTAGAGTTATAAACGATATCATGGTAACTCACCTCAATCCTTGAGGTTATAGCGATCAGCATTACCTAAGCAAGATACCATAACGGAATGAGAGTTAATTCAATCTAGGATGCGTGATGGATTATAAGACTAAACCCAAACTTTCCAAGTGATGAAGGAGAGCGAGTAATTTGGATGTCTTAATTTTTCCAGCTCCATACATGGGCGCAAGATGTCCAAGTTCGCTGCTCGCTTTCTACGGCCACCAGAAAAAGACATCGTCAAGCTGTTCACTGAATTTCACAATCTGCTCATCATAGCCCTCTATGATTAGCTTCTTGATGGGGAGTTAGCTAACCTCGTGCGCAGGTAAGCCGAAGTTTTATTCCTTCGTCGAGTGATTCTTGAACAGCTGTCATGTCGCATATTTATTAGTTTCAATGCTTTGTTATCTCACTTATCACTTCTATTCATTATTCTCCAAAATATTCCAAAATTGTACTCGTTTTTAATCGACAAACATTTTTTGATACAATTTATTCCCATGCTTTCGCATAGCCTAGAACGATACACATGAATTCCGTTAACTTTACTCTTCTTGGTCACGGGCTCAGAAATTTGCTGAACTTGCACATGTGTGCTTACTATGACGTGTTAATGCAAAATGGGAAAGTACTCCATAGTGTAATTTTTTTTAATCTTATATATATATATATATATATATATATATATATATATATATATATATATATATATATATAAGATTAAATATATGTGAGGCACATTCAAGTTATAACCCTCCGATATTTTTCAAAACTGGAAACAAATAGGAACACGACGTTTTCATAGCAAAAATAGCGTGTAATCATTTGTTTTCTCCATTTAAGTAGGGTAATACCGATTGAAATACATCGGCAGTTGAGTGAGGCATGTGGTAATGATGTCATGGATGTTCGTGGATGCAACAGTGTAAAGAAGGCAGATCGTCAGTCATACGCTAGCCGGTGTGACCTGAAAATAAAAAAAGTGTCCTCCAGGTGGGTGCTATGAATGCTGAGGGACAACAATTAGGTTACGCGCGTGGCATGTTGCCAGGCAATGTTGATGCGTGATGACTGCATAAATGGAACTTTTTTTCATCGATTGCGTCAGTCAGTGGTTGAGATATGGATGTCGTTTTTCAATCCTGAAGCGAAGTGCCAGTGAGCTCATTCGAGTCACAGACACGAATGCCACACGCTACTTCAAGTATCAAAAACAGTCAGCGCTCTCGCCACTGCCGCTAGAGTTCTGTGTGCCCTACAGCGCTGTCATCTCTGTCTAGCATTCACAACAAGTGCGCGCATATTTTAAAACAAATTACATGTTTCTATCTGTTTCCAGTCATGAGAATAAGCATCGGAGGTGCTATAACTTGAATGCGCCTGCATAACGATGTGTATATACATATCTGTACTTGGATAAATCATGCGTACAGGGATGAAAACTTAGTGGACGACTAAGTTGGGATTGAATAAAGACTAGCCGCACTCTGAACTCATTAATTATTTCTCCAACCATCCTTTCCCTTTTTAATACGTGTAGCAACCAAGGCAAATTCCGATACGGTATTAGCTACTAAACTCTTCCTAAAGAATGCTTGAAGTAAAAATTTTAATGATCGTTTAGTAATATTTTTTAGGAGATATATTATTGAGGGCTTCAGTCCACCGTTCTCAAATAATTTGAAGTTTCATTACACATTCATGATTCGTTCCATAGCCTATAAATATGTTGTATTCACTGCTAAAATTTTATGAGTGATCAAAAATATTCGAACGCTGATTTTTTTTTCGCTCATTGAAGCCTGTGTGTTTGACAGACAAAATGAGGTCTTGCTCTTCCAGTATGTTTTCCTGTTATTATTCTGGCTTTAGAAATTGAAGTTGAGCTATTTTAGTGAAATAGCTACTTTGCCTGTATTTTATAATTAATACTGAGTAAACTTTAGCAATCAGTTCAGAATACTGAAGCTATTTCCGGGTTAAACTACCGTATTCGCTATTTTTCAGTAGTCAGAATCAGCTTTTACTCGTTAAAAACATCCCAAAAAATGTTAAATCACGATCTTTCATGGGCACTTTATATGCTCGCTGGAAAACCTTGCTTGCTTTAACACGAAATTGTACGTTAATTTTTCTGCATTAATAACTGTTGCATAAATCAGGTAAGTTTAACTAGCGTTGTGACCTGCACGTCTGACCCTCGCCCGATACTTGCAATGGAGTTAGCGTTCCTTTAGGAATTTGCCTTCTGCAGAAATGCTCTTCAGAAGAGTCGTGAGTTGAGGCTTTGAGTTCAGGGTGGGGACGCTCGGAGAAATTCGCAGGTCATCAGAATTCTTCTATCACAGACTTAGGCGTGTATTTAATTTAAATGATAAATAAAAATAAATATTTAAATTGCCCCGCAGAAGATGTTGTAACGGTTAACTGCAAATAAATTCTGCAAAATTAATTAAAATATATGAAAAGGTCTTGAGGTAATTTTCTTGTATTATGAATGTTAATAAAGTCCTTAACAGTATAAATTAAACAAATAAATACATCAACCAAAATTTCTAGTGTGAGCAAGACAAACTTGTATTATGAACAATCTATTTCCAGTGGAACAAAAAAGAAGATACTGAAACAAACCATGTCAAAGGACTGTGAGCTCTGGTGGTAGATACCAAAGGCATTGAGTGTAATGCTTATAACAAAATTTTAAAAAAATTGTACAATAAAACATCAACGCATGAAAAATATTCCTTGTTGAAGTGAAGAAAGAAAGAATGAATGCACAGTAATTTTAGTCAGATTACATATTTACGCCACATGATGATAGATAATGAATGATAATATGTTGATGAAAAAATTTAATTATGATCATGAGTATGCCATACTTGAAAATTCCAATTCATAACACAACTTCGAGGAAAACATGTATCAAGTTGCAGAGCTTGTGTAAAATAATGAATAAATATGAAAAGCGGCTATAAAAGTCCATGAAAGCATCAACTTTGTTATGTTTTCTTGTATTGTTCAGACAGACGATCCGTCGAGGATCTTTCAGTGCAGGATCAGATGCATTAAAGTCAGTCAAAATTTTGGCACATCCGTGACCCGTGTGACCCTTCATTCGCTGGCTGCCATGCCCAGCTAATTACCCGCGATACCACGCCCATAAAATCGCCTAATATCGGCCACACTGGCGTCATTACGGCCGCACAGGCGCTGTTTCTTATGAGAACTCACCTGTAATACGCGATCTGCGTAACAACCAAGCTCATCATTACTCTTGTGAATTATTAGGTTACTGTTTTGGCTTCCCAACGGCTGGCGCAGAGGAATTTCTGGAATTTTTTTACTGGAGAATTATTAGGGTCTTTTTTAGGGAAAATCGGCAGCACAAAGATTATTGGCCCTCGTTAACGTGCTTAAAAATCCAGTGATATCGTAATTCTGAGCCAGGAATGCAAGGAAGAAGTAAAGTTTTGACCCTGAATCTCACACTGTCGTAAATAGTCAAAACACTTCAATTAGAGACAAATTTATTGTGACTAGTCTAACTTGCTCCGTGTTGAGAGTAATGTAACCGACTTAATTATGACAAATGCATTCTGTAACATGATGTACACTCGGCAGTACGATCATGCTAAGTGAATTACGGCAGCTACTAATTTTTTCTTCCATGAATGAAACTCAGTGAGACATCGCATTCCTATTGCAATTAGTGTTTCTAAACAAGTCTACTACGAGGATTTTTATCTTCACGTTCAAAAACAACATTTTTTCTTCTTGCGAACAACTTCAGGTTTTGCGCTCAGTATTGTTTATTTTGTTTTCAAAACATGTTTCCTATTTGCATTCATGCTAGATGATTTTTGTAAAGAATAAATATAATAACATTTACCTCCACCAGTTCTACTCATAGTTTTCGTCTTGAGTAACAGAAACGGAAATGGAAGGATTATTGGGTGCATGTTTTTCCGTAATTTTTTCTTCGATTTTCTACTCTCATGTCGGAAACATTCAGACCAGGATTCAGAAGGAATATTTTTCAGCTTGAACAGAATCTATTTAGATTGGGTATAGGATGTATGCATTCTAACTCTGACATCAGGCGAACATTCTTAAGGAGAAATCCTCATAAAAGCATAACTTAGAAGTGCACACATTCTAAGAAAAAATTTGAGCTCATGTTGACATTGTGTTAAGCCGAGTTAAAATTCGCGTGAACTCGGCTCACTGCTGAGAGCTCTTGATATGAACTCTTGAAATGCGCTATTAATATACGCTACTGATATGCGCTATTGATATTCGCTATTGATATTCACTCTTAATATTCACTCTTGATATTGAGTGAACTAATGTTAATTACATGCACCTCAATATCATTGGCTTCCCCACTGGACGCGTTAATTGGGTATTCCTGTGATGAAGCTCAGGCTCCTCACAGCGCCACGCATGATTGCTTAAGCTTAAATTTCAAGCGAAATTCTTTGCATCTACTTAGTCAAAAGGTTTGGCCGTGGCAATAAGTTACGTAGTACGGGACTTACAGGACTAGGACATGTATTGTAACTTTGTATGAAGCAAGTACATTAACCTTTCAAGATGTACTTCCCTATCGGGTCGTTATTTTTCCGGAGCTACTACCTCTAAGTAAGGCTTGTACTCTTTTGAGTTAAGAGAGGCGTGTATTAAGTTTATGCTAGGGATGAAGAAGTCAATTTTATAGGATTATGACACTTATTTCTTATCAACTAATTGGCCTCCTATAACAGCAAAACTAGCTTCTGTGCAACAGGGCTTTAGGAAATAGGGTAAAGTTACTAGTGTAGTTGCTAATCTAAATTGAAGTCTTGCTTCCCTTTCAGCTTAACACGACAGCTGTAATTGACTTAAAGGACTTAATTGAGACCTCAAGATTCATACTAAGATTTTAAGCCCATTCATAAGAATTAAGCTGCCAAGAAAATACATTTTTTTTACCAAGTGGATGGACTGAGGGTCCAGGATTTAGGATTCAAACTCCACTTAGCACATGTGAAAGTCTTCAAAGAATTTTCTGCTGTGTGATATAAACGCACACGAATTTGAGGCTCTTGTCTACGAAGAGCCTCAGAAGCTCAGACGAGGATCCATTTTACTGAACCTCCTCGAAGCGACCACCTTGCTGGTAACATGATTTACCTCATTGGTGTGTTTCGTGCTCATGCTATGCAGTAGCCATACATGAATCCTTATTTCTTCTGAAAAATGAAAATACTATACTTTTTTACGGCAAGTAATGAATGGTAATAAATAATTAATTGATGAAATATTAGGATTATATTTCATCCGATTGGTATTGGAGATGCAAATCGATTATATTGCTTTACTTTCCTAGTGTTAATCGAGTTGTCTTCCCGAGGAATTTTGAAAAACTTTACAAATTTCAAGCATTACCGCTTATTTTGTTACAATATTTGCTTAAAGCAGATTAGTGAGGAACGATTTGTGGGATCAAACAAGTTTCTACCCAATGAAGAAAACTTCAACGAAGTATAATGATGATGGCATGTACGTTAAAATGTCAGAAATTGTGCCGTATTATTCGTGGTCCATATACGTTCAGACTCATACAAGCTTTAATTTCTGAGTAGGGCGAGTTAGCTCACTAAGCGCTGAATCTAAATTCAAATATTTTTCTATTTTTCTCTGAAATACTTGCTGTAGTTAAGAACTTTGCCTTGACCACGGGACCTCTCTAAGGATTGGATCATGATCTTGAAGATGTTGGAAACGTCCTATGTCTTTTAGTCCCTGTTAATTGCTAGCGTTCAAGAGAGAAATAACTTGTGTACAGTTATTTAAGATTGTTTTTTTCTTTATTTGATCATCCTCATGCTAATTCTTTTGCCTTGACCTCGAGACCACCCTGGTAGAAGGAGGAGGAGCTGGTATGTAAAATCTTTGGTTAAAGCTGCCATGAAACTGGACTGAGCTAAAAGAGAGCCATGTTAAGTCAGAAATAATGCATGCTGTGAGCACCTTTTTGGTTTCAACCCTCCCGTACATTATTCTTTCTTTCAAACGCACAATAATTCTCGGCTGTAAATCTATTAGGGCTGCGAGGAGGGTCGTAAGTTTCTGCAGACCAAGCCTCTCATTGAAAGAGTGTGACAAGTATCACTTTCCATTGAGAGCAGGTCTCGGTGCACTCACAAAAAGCACTTCAATAGCTCCAGCACTTGTAAGTTGCTCAAATTAGAGTGAACCTATTGGAAAAATACATGCAAACCATGTCCTGGAAGTGTGACTGTGTTTTATAGGCTTTCTTGAGCGGCAAGAAACCAATTTGCTCCTCAGTCAGTTGGCGAACTGACGAATGGCTAACAGCCAAAACTTTCTGATGCCTGACAGTGATCAGTGCCTTGAACTTCAAGCCCAATAATTTCAGTGAAATAGTTAGAATGAAGACAGGAGTTCGTACGGAAAATTTGCATAGTTGTGAACATTTTTTTGAATGTTATTTACTTAACCGTTGTATATTTATTTGAATTCCTTGTTATGCTTTCTTTTTCAAGAATAAAAATACGAAACCGACTGTTTACACGATATTTTTTGCAGATGAATAAAGTTAAATAAATTAGCATGTGAATGATAAACAATTTATTGTAAGCAATTTAATAACCGAAATTGTACTCACATTAATAATATGTAGGTGTACCAAAATTGACAATTGAAGCTCTCCTGTGTGAAAACTCGTACCATTAAAATTTGTTTCTTTGTTTCTACAGAGGATGAGTGTTGGTGCTCTTCATGATTTATCTCCTGATACCAGATCAAAAGTCTACTGTAACACTAATAGAGATGCCTAATTTTCATAATTTTCCTCTTAGAGTCTGACATTAATAGCAAACTCTGTTCATTTTGAGACTCCATCACAATGCCGCTCAATCGTTGGTTAGAACGGCTGTTCCAAATGATGACAAATTTTCTCCCATTAGAGCTATTAGTAATTTGCCGCTCTAATGAAAAGCTTTTGATTATTCCAAGTGACGCTCTGCAACTCAAATGACTTCTAAACGCGCTAGCTCTTACATCAGGACCACTATGGACCGAAAAGAAAAAAAAGACATTTTTCGGCAATGACATCATGGGTGCTGCTGGAGGCAGTGTTTTGGCCTATCTGCTTTGTCACCTTCATTATGAAAACTGAGGAAGGAAAGTGCAAAAAGTCATCTTGCTCAAATGACGCATAGGGCAAGTCTACACCGAGCTTTTACTCGCAGGTAAAATAACGGAGTTTTCTACATCCATTATAAAGACGGGCAAAAATTAGTTAAATAACAGAGTGCAAGTATGTAAGTCTCTTATTTATTTGTCAGCTCCACCTTTAACAAACTTTAAAGATATAAAAACTGTTGTAAATGTTCATATTAAAGTAAAATAATCCGTTTTAAAAGCCATGTTATTCAGTTATCACCAAGTTAACATGTTTGTCAAGTATGCAAACCTTCACTAGATACGAATTGAATCATTTCGATCTTTGACTAATATATAATTTTCCACAAATTCTTGAAAGCTACTTATAGCATTCTGATACGTGTTTCAAACTTGTGCCATACTCGATGTTGATGCCGAGGTAACTTGTTTCAGCTGAAAGGTGACATGCATCCCCTCGAGCTCTAGGATGCTTAGGACTTTGGTCAAGAAGCAACCTTGAGGAAATTATTCCTAACCTGAAGAAAAATATGTTGACAGGTTTACTAGTTCTGCTGAAGGACAATGGCGGTGTTAGGGAGCACCTTCAGTTTAGAAAAATTGTTTTTCAATGTAGAATTCTCCTCAACTATCTTATGATCTTTCAGGGGATGATACGCTTATACTTGATGGTAATTCGTATAAAAACCATGATCTGAAGAAAACGGAATAGATGATAACAGTTATAATTCATTTTAAATCACGTTACATTTTGTTTTGTCCTTCGTATGAGCGGCACCATGGATGGAAGGACCTTGCAACACAAGGAAAACTAAAAACTTATATAAATACCTAATAACCAGGTATTTCACTTTTGAACCTTATAAAGTCATTAAGTCTGACAATATTATGCAGTCTTCCATATCGAGAATTTCCGTCGATCAAAGTTGTAATAGATGCGTTTGGAGTTTAATCCTTAATTATCGGTACGTTAAGCGTAACGGAGCGTGTCGACATTTATGATACCTCGTCGGAATGGAAAAAGATAGGCTCGTGTCTTGAAAGGATCCTCGTATTTCCCGAGGCAGTTGCAGCAGCGGCCTCTCAAAGCTTAACGCGTGGGTGCGCCTGGGGGATATTAAAGACCGTATTAATGGCACTGCGGTGCCACCTAGTTACAGGCGTCTTAACCACACAAAAAGAGGAACAATGAATGATACACGTAAACAAAGTAAGAGCCTGAAACTTTAAAGAAAATATATCCTTCTTAATAAACCTTTTTGTGGTTTTTCATTTTAAAATTGCTCGAATTGTTTGAAAAGAGGGAATTTCAGTTTTGTTGAACTGCATGGGCGTCGAACTAATTACTTTGTCTATTGTGGGCATGCTTTGAAATTCTTTTGATTTCTGCAAAAAACAATATGAAGACATAGTTCTCCTGATAAATTTTTTATTTTATGTACGGGAATCATGCATACGCGGTGCATATCAGAACTATCAGAGTTTTTCGCTGTCTGTACTGCACAGTAAAGCTGCCAGTTGTGAGTGGTTGATTGTGCTCTGCCATCCGATTGCCAATAGGCAGAGGAACTTTGAAATGGTGAGCAATTTATTGCATTGCAACGTTATTACTTAGTTATTAGTATTGCATAATACTGAAATAGAAGTTAAAAGACAATAAGCTGTAAAAATTGTCATTTGACATGGTCAAGTTTAAAGGAATAACCTGCAGTGTAGAAACATAGTTAGTAATTTTCAACCGGCGCCGTAACTTGTTTTACTTTTATTTATAAGTTAATTTAGTTTTAATATCCTAATAAGAGGTACACAATTCACTGTTTTCTTCTCTTCTCAGAGCCATTCACGTATTAGTAGATAATATTAAATTGTGTTTAATATTGTGTAGTATTGTGTTTCACGCATGATGTAAGTAAATGATAAGCAGTTGCATCAGTAATATATATATTTTTCCTATATTAAGTGAGCTGGAAATAAATTTAAGAGGTGAATAAAGTAAAGGAGTATTTTGTTTCGAATAAATCAGAGTTGGGGAAATTTACTTGTAGGAAATTTCCAATATTTTAAATGGATTTAATGTTTGAAATAGATTATATACATTTATTTTGCTGATACCTAAAGTTTTAGCACAATTTCATACACTGTTTTTATATGCGAAACATTTCGGTTGTATCTATCGTAAAAGAGCATACATTTTTAAAGAACTTTTAGATGAATAATGATCTCAAATGAAAATGACACCATGATCCTTGTTATAATCATACTTCTGATGTCGTTTCTAAATGTTTCAATATAGATGATTTTGCTTGGAATTTTTTAACAATGCTCAAACTTTTGCCCTCGAAAAAAGAAGCTTTTTCAGGGAAAGCTGCTTTAAATCTCTGCTTTACTCGCTGATGGCTTTTGGTTGGTGTTTGCAGTGACAATGAAAATTCGTTTGTTCCTTTGTGAGCTACATCTCTAACGTAACTCTTCAGAATAGTTTTGATGAATAAGTAATCATAATACTCCTTTAGCCAGTTATTTCTGTTCCTGATCATGATGGAAGGTAACTTCAGTCAATTGCATTATTATTTGATATTATCATTTATCCAAACTGCTTTCAATATGCTTGCACGTTCCTGGTAGCTAGCAGCAGAGTGTTGCGTTAATGAACCCTTAACGTCGATGAACGTCAATGAAACCAATATAAAATCTTTAAATTGAAGTATTAGTAAGAAACTTATTAAAGCTCAAATGGCGGGTTCAATTTTTGTGTAACACGATATTTTAACGTCATTTTTGCACAACGATGGTATGTTTTCACAGCTATGATTGACATTGTATCAAGGCAAAGAACTCACAAATGCATGTTTCACCTGAACCGCTACTGCTTCTTGGAGTTTTGATGAACATGGTTGTAGCTAAGAAAATACTGTATGTGCGTCATATATACACACCACGTAATGACATCTATTTGGCATGAAACGCAAATAAATTGCATAGCCATAGAAAATAAGTTACAGAATATCATCTGAAGGACAGAGCAAAACGTCTTTCAGATTTGAGATCAACATAGAAAACTAGAGTAGAAAAAGTAACTATCATGTCAGATATCTACAGCTTGTTTAGTGTTATCAAATGCGTTTGCAGTTTGAAGAAGACGAATGACTTTTATTTTTAAATTCAGTGGTTAGGTATTTCGTTTACAAGAAACGTTGAACGTCATTCCTCCCGTAAAAGAAGCATATTTTTTTGAACGATGATTTTATTCTTAAATCAAAAAGGCGAGTTTAGTAAAACTCGAATTCGGATGAAATTCTAGGGAATTATTATTTTTTAGCAACACTTGATCATTTCTAAAGGTAGAAACAAAAGAAGAACCGATGATGGAAGTCGGAAACGTCCAACACATTTCTACTGTCGCGGGAAGCGGAAATGAAATTTACTGATGAACAAGCCTTCCGTACCGTTCGCTTTGTCTGCGCAAGGTAAGTGTGCGTAATTAGTGGGAGTGTGTTGAACTCTCTCAGGCTCACCGGTAATAAAATTTAATGTGACGCTTTATTACCTGATCATTCATTTTGAGTGCAGTGTTTTCTTCAATTCAGATATGGACCTCGTAAACCTCAACGATAGCCAATACTTTCACACTTTTATTTTACATCAAGCGACATGACCTATTCATGCTCCAACCTACCTCAAGAAATTTCCTTTAATTCCTCCAGACACCAGAAATAAAGCAAAAGATGAAGCCATTAATTCAATGAGAAATGAATTGGGTTGCACAACAAGAAGGTATAATAATTCTCGCTACAAGGTCGCAACTGACATCATCTCCCCAGTGCAGTCAAAAGCCACACACACAGGCGTGAATATCCAGGGTGTGTGGATATTATGGGTTCAAATTAAAATGATACACTGAGGAACAGGCTTGGTGTGTGGTGTCCTTGTGGGGGTTGTAAGGTGTGTCACCATCTAGTACAAGACTTTTGCATCTACGCTGGCAATGAATGATGGACAACACACCAGGCGGTGAGTTTAAATTCTTGATCATCAGATACGATCAAGAATTTAAACAGGTTAAATTTTATTTAAAGCTGAATAAAGAATGATCCAAAATTTTCAAACATTCAACACATAGCTGTACTGCTGCATTCATTTTGATGGTCTAACCGCGGTGCGTTGACGTGCGACGTTGCTCTGAGCAGATACAGTGTTGCTTCAGCTCACCATGCATTATTGAGTGAGAAATTATTGGCGTCCCTCAAATACCGAGCTCAGGAGGAGGCTGTCTCTTCTGCCTCGTCTTCATTTCGTCACAGCGTATCGCTCATTGTAGCTGCTCTCATTTCCGAAGTTTTTTTTGTACTTTGAAGCCATTGTAGAAAATATTATAAAAACACTTTTCCATGACACTAAAAAATGAAGTTGATACGTGAGATTTGTCTTTTTTTACTATCCTGTGTTGCTTAAAGATTGTTAATTACTCACAACCGATACCAGAAAACAAAATGTAACGAAAAATATACAAGAAGTAGTTATGACAGGTATGGGAAATGCCAAAAAACTTATGAAACGTTTTTGGGTATGAGTTTCAAGTAACAATGAATGTCAATACATGGTAGAAATGGTAATTATATATAATAAGACAAAATTTATCCAAACATTTTTCGTTTAGAGCCAGGCACTTTACAGCTTTATTGCTATTTGACATACGTAGGACAAAAGTTCTTACACATTGCGACTTCGAGCGACTTTAATATTTTTCTTCGCACGAACATCGCAGCGCAGATCACATGAAAGGAATATAATAAAGATCAACCCTCAGGTTGCGGTTTCTTAACATGTCTTCGAACTGTGAAATTACTGCATTCCTTTTGAAACAACCCATTTGAATACCTAGGAGAGCTTTTGTGACCACTGCACGAAGGTCTCTGGATCATAACAATAATATATTACCCAGGCTGTTTGGCAGGACCGCTGCAAGGTTGTCCCATAAACGGACAAGCGCTTTTGTCTCGTGTCATCAGTGATAGCAACGCACTACCCAGCTGCACCCTCTGCACTCATGCTGCTCCAGGCATCCAGGCACTCATGCTGCTCCAGGCATCCAGGCACTCATGCTGCTCCAGGCATCCAGGCACTCATGCTGCTCCAGGCATCCAGGCACTCATGCTGCTCCAGGCATCCAGACACTCATGCTGCTCCAGGCATCCACAGGCACTCATGCTGCTCAAAACATCGCGATGATGAAGTAAAAGTAACCAAGTTCAGAGCGTGTGTGAGTTGAAATCGAAATAGAGGCGAGCCAGCAACTTCTGGAAGCCACGTTCGGATAAAAAAGTGTTGTACTTAAATACAAGATTCTTGAGTGCATCCTTGTTTCATGATCAATGAAAGGAATATCTCATTGCAGGAACTGTAAAATAAAACATCATAAGACTAATGTGAATGATTTATTCTCGTATAATGTTCTAACAAAATAATTACACTTTTTAGAGTCAGGTAATTGGAAAAAAATATTAGAATTTAAATTAAATATGTAAGAATCTATAAATAAACTTACTGAGTTGCTATATAGATTTAATATTTTAAATGATACATGTAACAACAATCTTGTATTTAGAAATGATTGATAATTGCAACAAAAAACAAAGCTTTTTCGAAACTGTAATAAAGTTTTGTAACCTTGCAGGTGACCTTACCTTCATGACATCGTGTTTATATACAGTGACTCATTTAATATTTTTAAAATTTATTATTTTCAATACCCGATATTCCATCCACGTAGACACTTTTAAGTCAGGGTTTTATTCCAAAAGGATGTCAACAGCAACGGGAATGAGCGTACAGGCTCTGGTCCTATGATTTCTGAATGTGCTTACTGTAGTTAAAATGGCGCGTGAAAAAATTTCCTACTTGCGGACTTAAGCTGCAATTATTATGACGTGATGATATTATATCATTTTATGGTATTACTACATATGTTAGAAGAGTAGCCTTTATGTGGAAAAATCAATTACCTGCATACGGAGAGGTTTCTCAAGTTTCCAGTTCTTGAGGTTTAGCTGTTGATTACACAACCGCGTCAGATCCCTAAGCATCATTTCACATTCTCATTTCCGGACAAGTTCAACCCTTTATCTACTGAAGTTAACTCTGTCTTGCTACCAACCGTCGTGTTTACAGCAAATAAGCCAAACTTCGAGCGCTGTGAACACGGTGCTAGCCAGAGGTACTTTTAGTATACAAAGGGTTAAATGTAACTGCTCAAATTGTGAGTTGACACTACGCGCTCTCGAGACTAATAGGCCATCAAGGGGCTAGTCATTGTGCAAAGTAATGAAAATACAGATGAAATCAGCAGTAAAATTTGCGGAGAGAATGTTATTGTAATTATAAGTGTAAGTGGACCTAAACCGAAGGCAATTTGCAAATAATGAAGAGAGTTTGACTGCACGAGATCGTAGTTCACTGCTTGGACTTCAAAATGAATTTCTGGGATTTGCAATCAAATGCACTTTCATTAAAGCTTTTAAAAATACAATCACAGTTCTCGTGAAAGTGCAGCTCTTCAGGGAATCATTCAAACTTCTGAAAGACCATCGTTCGTTTCTTGCAATCCAATTTATAAGACTTTTGAACTGATGTTGAGCCTTTGAAGTTCGTCGGGAAAGCAAAAAGTGTAAAACACTTCCTCGCTGCCAAGAACTTTTTTTTAGTTCCAAACAGGGGATAAAAAAGGTTTGAACCTGATTTCTCACAAAAGCTCTGATGAATCTTACATTCGAACGTGCAAACTCTAGCGCGTGTGATCAGCTTATGTAAGCAACAGAAGCTGTTACTTAAGCATCAGTTGCGCAGCACTACAGAGCACGATTCGTAGCTTTAGTGTTCACATTTTGAACTGATTTCTTTCACTATTGAAGAGAAGAAATGACGATCAGTTTGTCTTTCACACCTATGCGTTCTCAAATTTGAGTACAAAGCCTATCCTGGTTGAGAACTAGGCTTGATTGAATAAATTGGCCATTCGAAGTAGCTTTACATTCAATATTAACAATACCTGATCAATTGATTCCAAATGGAAGAACGAGAGCATTTATTTCAGCGAATAATGCAAAGAAGGAAGGTCATGCTCAAGGAAGCAGACCATTATGTTTCCATTTTATACCCAACACAAACAACAAAATTTAAACTCAAGCTAGTGTGTAAGTTCTTGGGTGGTGACCGCGGCAAAACAAGTCTGTATGGGTCTTCAAAAACCCTCAGTATACATTCATTAGAGCATTCTAAAGAACGGACGGCGGCAGAATGGCCATGAAGTGTAACGCAGGGCTAGAGTCCGAGACGCCGAGCAAGCCTCGTACTGAAGATTAGTTTGGAGAAGACCGCCCTAGCGACCTCATGAAACAGAGGGCCTCTATCCTGCCAGCTACAGAGACGAATTTCGACAAGAATTTTTGTCTTGGGCTTCCTGCCTGAGCTGTGACTATAAGAAGCCATCGATAAAGAGGTACATGAATCAAGTTCGGGTTCTTGAACGAGATGTACGTTCGACGAATGCAGAAGGGCTGACTTTATCAATCCTCAAATTATTCTGCATACTATATTGTCTTATTGTAATGATATTTATACAATCATGAAGTTTAATGGGAATAATTGATTGCGTTATCCGTAAGAGTTATCGTTGAAGGTTTAATCGATAAAAATTAAATACTCATCTTCGAATATAATAGAAGCTAAGAATTGCATGTGCATATTAAAACATTTAAAACCAAACGCAACTTCCATTGGCCGGCAAACGCAGACCTAACTCAAACAAACAAAACAAACAAAAACGTTTATTTCCAATACAGTTGGTACATGACAAATGTAACAGCATTGTTTTTTAAAGATTCTTTATCATAAAATCCTTAAGTGGTTGGTATTCTATGCATAGTAGATGATAGAACAGCGGTACCTACAGGTATACTTAAACATTCACATCACGCAATGAACGATAAATATACATGGTAAAGCAATTAAAACAACTTTTTCAATGATGGCTTAAGAAGTAGTCATTGGTGACATCCTTGTAAATTCTGACGTTGTACATAGGTATTCTAAGCATTTTAGGTGATATGCGAAAAAATTTTCTTTAGGCACAGCTTAGAATTTACACCATTGCATTTAACTGAATCAGATATTTAACATCCGAGAAAGACTGAAAAAGAAAAATTATGAAAGTGAAAACTTGAAACATGAAGTTCTAATTGTTATTAAATTGAAATTGTTATTTCTAATTACTGGTTTACTGTTTAGTATGACTTGCTGATGATCGATTTAATTTAATCATTATTACAGTTATCTGTAAATATCATCGTGTTTAGTAAAAACGGACGTTACATATCAGAGAAAAAGAGTAAAAAATAAAAAAAATAAAACAGAGCGAATGCCTCCAATTATCAAGATTTAGATGTTGATATACTAGATAAGACAAGCTGTAGTAGACTAAAGTTCAGAGGTTTCACAGTCACTTATTGTAACAAAGCAATTGCTAACATTGACGTATGAATTTCTGATTATACCTTCGAGAAGTAAAATAAAATAACATAAAAGATAAATAAAAATACCTAAGACTTAAAAGAAGAATAAACTGAAGAGCAAGCACAAATTCAAAAACAATTCTATTTATTTTTAGCCAAAATACAATTTGTTTTCTATCAAAAAAATTTTGAATTTTGTTTTGCATAATGAAAACTGAACATTATTAACATTGGAATATTTATCAGGTAAAAAAACAATAATTAATAAGCCTGGAATTTGAAAGAAAAAAAGTAAAAAAGCCTGGGTTTTTGATAAAATTAAATTAGTCGATTTGACTAATAACTCTCCTATCAAAACTTAAAAGCTCTTTATTGTTATGAATTGCAAACGTTAAGACTCCCTGATTATATACCTTCATACGTATTTCCATACTCAGTTGCAAACTCATAGTCTCTTTGCTTCAAGATTATAAGCATATTAGTTAGATACAAATGTGGATAAACATATTACGATTGATTTATGATTGTATTAGAATTTAGATTTTCTTTCGATAAAAATGTTCATATACATAAATATTTTGATTTGAACGAAATACATTTACGACTTATTTTGCAATATAGGAATTGATGGGAAAGCTTTCGTAGGATTTCGTAAATACCTATTTAATTTACAAGCTTGCTATAATACTTTTTTAATAGAAGCATCTTAGAACACTCGTCACCAAATTCACTGTTCCAAGTGAGATCATGTAATCTATCGATAATAGTGTGTAGTTATGATATCTAGTCGAAAAAATGCGTTGTTGAAAATTTTAGACTACAATTTCATTTCATGTCATACTTAGAAGCAAGATGACAACATAGGATATGTTTTCAGGCTTAAAGATGGTCTATCGATTGATACAAACTTCTCTAGCTCGTAATACTGAATGTTTTTTCGCATTTCGTAGTTAGTGTGTGCATCCAACTGAACACTTCACATCTGGGTGTCTGAACGCACTGTTAGCAATCATCTAAACATAAAACAGACTCTCTCAAATATTATACGTCCACGAACCAAACAAATAATAGTGGTAAACTTGAACGTTTTATCCGTTCTTCAGTAAAGTTTTCGTTTTACATTATAGAGTTTTTGTACATCTAGCGATGGAAGAAATACAAAGTGAAAACCCTTTCGAAGTAATTACCAGATAATTTAATGCTTTTTCGTTGTTATTCATAAAAAGCTCCCAATAGTTAATAGTTATTGGTATAGAAAAACAGTTCTTTTAATTTGGTTGCTTATAATTTTTTGTTGAGGATAAGGTTATCTCGAAGCACTCTAATATCCTATATATAGTAAATGAACACATTGATAGATTTTAAAGAGTTATGTGGTGCATTGAGAAAATAGCTGTTGTTGACGTTATTTGCCAGCTCGATGATTACCTCAAAGTCGAATTATGGAAGCAAACCATCGAATTATTGATGATTTAATTGTTACTGATAACAATCACGGATAACACATCTCTTTCTCTCCCTGCCAGATGGTATGATGGCTTCAAAATTCGTTTCAACAAAGCAGAAAACAATGTTAAGCACACTAGTATTCTCTTGAAGGAAGAAGTGATTTTAATGCTGAAATTGTTGTGCGTACAGGAATGGAGGAGAAGAAGGGTGCAGAAGAGATAATTCTTATCAGAAGCGAGATGCAACCCTAGAAAATATTCCAATTTTTCCTTGAAGGTTAATCTGTCCCCTACGTAACATGACACCTAGTGATATTGGGAGCCTTACGATGCAAACTCCGCTTGTGAAATGTATTCTAGGAATGTTCAAATTGGGATATGAAAAGGTGGGAATTTAGCTGAACTAATATGTTTTTGAGAAAAAATTCGTCTGCCTCTATCGAAAAGTGATCGGAAAAGAATAAAAAATTGAACATTAGACACCGTACATACATTCACACCATTATTTTTACGGTTCTTTAGTCACTTTATCAGGACACACTGTAGCAAGACAAGTAGATTGTCGTGCAAATAAATGTTCTTAGTTACGCATTCATGAGCCGTTCTGTCCTATCACACTGCACCGCTGCCCTACATTTGCGTAAAGAATCGGGCTAGACTCTTAGAGAAGTCTCCAAAGTCAGTCTGCTACGCAAAAATTCCCCAGAACTGGAATTTCTCGCTTCCCTTAGTTTGACAAAACGAAATTGTTCTAGCTAACTCAGTAACTAACTTTATCTCATTACCATTACAATCAAGAATGTTTTAGAGAAGATACAGAGGAATTTCCATCACGAGCACATGCAACATGAACTGGCATTTACACGAAATTTTATGATTGTATTCCATTTCTAATAAGTTCTTTCTAGCATCCAGTCGGGCATGAAGTGGGCTGCAAAATGGTGCACGCTAGGAGAGCCACACCAGGGCAGTTCTCCAGAAAAAATCCTGGTTAGAATTACTAATTTTACTTTGTGAGGCAACAGGTATGGAACCCTATAGAAGAAATTTGCATGAGCAACATACCTTGTAATGGACAAAAAATTACAATTTCAATTAAGGTCGTGACACTACACTAACATAGGTCGAGAGAAGGAAACTTTAGTAATCTCAATTAAGGTGTAGCGAATATTTTGCATTGAAGAAAGTACTTCAGTAACCGTCTTTAAAGGTTGTTGAGGAATTGATTAAGTATAGATCAAAGACCGTACGTAGTTAACTTGATTAACGTATTCGCTCCAATATAAAAAAAGTATTATTATGACGATCAATTATTCTCGTTTTGGTTTTTGTTGCACCCTGTAGTATATTATTGTAAAACTAAATTCTGCAAAATTCCACTCTTTCTTTCATATTTACTTCACAATCCAAATAGATGAACTTATTCTCATATTTCTCGCAATTTATGAGAAGCTTGCAGAGCTTACATATGCGTGTATTGACAAAATTCATTTGTCATTGTAATTGTCTGTTAGAAGTCGAGTTTTACAAGGATTGAGTGTCTTGAATTTGTAATTTCACTCGATGCAATCAATTATAAACATGCTACAGGGCAATTGTTTTATAGCCACGTCAGCCTTGCTTGGTAATACAGGCAACCGCCTTGGAGGTCAGGTGATCCATCACTGGTCATCTCATCAGTGATCTTCAGGAGCAGCATAATACCAACACATTGGGCGGACCCATCAGAGCTTCAAAAAAGTACGAGTTGAAAACGTTTCAAGATAAATTTTACGCATAAAAAGCAAACCAACGGCGTTTCTGTTCCCCAAACTTTGATATGTGTAAATATGGACTCTGTAATTTACAATACAAGTTGGAATACAGGTGCATCAGAATACAAGATTTGCTGACTGCGTCCGAAGGAAAAACAAAGACTCTTGTAGAGGCTTTTGGACTGACTCTATTTGTGTCTCATGTGACTAAATTGCCAAGAATTTCTAAAATAAGACTAAAAATTCAGATAAAAGAATCCACAAGCGACTTCAGAATACTCTAAACACCTCCTCCATCCGACAACGCAGGGATCTGGCAGCTTCAAGTAGTTTCCAGATACTTTTTTGCATCAGGAGATTAAATCCACTGCTATTTCCCGAGCAAGACTTTTAAGTCAGACCTGAAAATGCTTTAAAAGGCCTACAACATTGGCCCACCCACAATCAAGCTGCTGACGGGAGCTCGTTAGTTGTCTGTCATCATGTTATGATCAAACATAAGAGGGTAAGACAGGTCAGCGGCTTATCTTTCAATGCATTGTTCGAGGGTGGCACCGTGCTATGTTTGTCGTCTTTACAGACTCTGACAAACGATGGCTTTGTGACCTCCTCATTGAGTTTCTGGAAGTTCTAAAGTCTATGCAGTAACGTCAAGCATGTGGTCCAGTCATGATACGAGTGAAGGGGTCAAGTCTTCTCTTTCCTTTTATTTCATGGGAGAAGTTAAACGTTGCGAGTTTACGGTATAAGAAAGGATTTTGTCAATTTCCTGGTTTGTTCAATATTAATGCAACATTTCAGTGGTATTTTGGAAGAATTTTTTAACTCTCATGATTTGTTTAGCTTCAGAGTCAACGATAAATAGGGCTATTCTCTTAAAACATTAATAGCCAGTTTAATTACACAATCCGTTAAAAAATAACTGGTGAATGCTAATTTTCAAAATAATTATTTGACAAGCGTGAAATCAAATCACTCAATAATGCTGTGATTGCATTTCAAATTATGCGTTTACTTTTGTATTGAATAGGTGGAAAGTTAATTGTTCTATATTTTCAGACTCATTATTACAAATCAAAACTTTGATTCGAGCTGCAGCTAATTTTGAAGTAGGGAAATTTCTGTCAAGAATTAAAATCTAGAATTTTAACGTAATAATTGTACTCTTTCATTCGCAATTAGACCCTATTAATAAATACATATTTCCTTTTTACGATTTAAACGCTTCATATTAAATACTGCACTCAAACTTTTTTCTTCTTTCGTTTTGTAAAAATTAACGGAGCTTGATGACGTCTCTGAGTAAAACTTAAGGGAGTACTCGTGCATAGTAATAAATAGTTATAATAATAATAATAATAATGTTATAAGTGTCTAGTATTCTGTATACAGGCTGCATAATACTGCAGGCTAGTCTTTGACATTCCATTAACATTAATGTGACGAGTGACAGCACTAAACCCTCCACCTGCTGACGGTACTTCTGGGCACAGTTGTCATCCGGTCGTGTTATCGTACCTGTAAGCCAAACTTGTTTTGGCACTCAGATGTTACATGTTGATTATGCATTTTGATTTTGTATACTGGTTTTGCAGGCTGGTTTTGCCGGCTGGTTTTGTTTGCTGGTTTTGCAAGCTGGTTTTGCATACTGGTTTTGCATGCTGGTTTTACAGGCTGGTTTTGCATGCTGGTTTTGCATACTGGTTTTACATGCTGGTTTTGCATGCTGGTTTTGAATACTGGCTTTGCATGCTGGTTTGCATACTGTTTTTACGCGTTGATTATGGATGTTGATTTTGCGATCTGTGAATAGAATGAAAGCGAGAAATACTAAACGTGTTCATAACAAATAAAATTACTTTGGCTTGCTGTGAACACGGCAATAGAGAGAGCCACTGTTAGCCCTCAGTGAGTTAAATTTAAACGACTGCATCTTGGTGTATTTTTTAGTATTATTGAAGCAGTAAAACTAAGCGTGATGTTTTAAAAGCGAAACTTTTTGATGTTGCAGTTGATAATACAGGCTATGCCACAAAGAAACACAAACCCTACTCCTGTAAGGCACGTACTGAAAATAAATGGTATTATCAGTATTGGAAGCACTCATCGTCACATACATAAAAATACTTCATTAGAACTTGTGAGCAATTAAATGTACTGCTACCCTGTGTATTGTCACCCTGCGTACTGTCACCCTGTGTACTGTCACCCTGTGTACCGTCACCCTGTGTACTGTCACCCTGCGTACTGTCACCCTGTGTACCGTCACCCTGTGTACTGTCACCCTGTGTACTGTCACCCTGTGTACTGTCACCCTGTGTACCGTCACCCTGTGTACTGTCACCCTGTGTATTGTCACCCTGTTTACTGTCACCCTGTGTACTGTCACCCTGTGTACTGTTACCCACACGCTCGTCACTCACACGCTCCTGCTGGAAATCCTACACGTGAGCTAGAAATCCTGCAGCCTGCAATTGTGATCTTTTGTGGTCAAACACGACCGTACACCTTGTGACCGTATGACTTGTGACCGTACGAATTATGATCGTACGACTTGTGACCGTACGAATTATGATCGTACGACTAGTGACCCTACACGAATATAACTCAATGCAAGAAAATTCTTTTCCCCCGGAAGCAATACTGTAATCACTGAGAAATTATTTCAAGTCCTCCAATTGCTTGTCAGAGATTGACGATACAAAAAAGACATAGCAGAACAGGCTCAAATTTTAGGTAAAACAAAGGGCTTCCTATGTATAATTAGATAGTACAGTTTTGATCAATTGTCGTTGTGGTACAGTGCCTCTACATTGCATATCGACGATTAACATTGCAAAGTAATTACTTGGATCAAATTTTCAGACATGGTTGGAATACCGAAACGTGACAATCTGTCACACGCTTCTTCACTGCCACGACGTCAAATCATTTTTATTTTTATGTTATCCAATATTCTTTTATATTTCTGAAACATTTATCAAGATTTAATGGGAGGAGCATGTACAAATGCTTCCCTGAGTACGTGACAAGCCAATCAAGTAGCACGAAAGCCTCTAGCAAAGCCTGTCCTCCCTGAAGACTACCTCTTCATCGATCCTCGTGCCGACCTTTGCATGGACAGCATCGCTACCGTCTACGACAATCGGGCTGATTGGACTGTGAGTTAAGGTATTGTTTACTTCATTCTATACACCATAAAATGAAACGCGTAAAGTTTTGGTTTACTGAGAGAAATTAACTAACAGAACTCACTAACTGAGTTTTCGGTAAAATGAATATAATAAAGGGGACCGTCAGTAAATGTCTAAAATAAGAACGGATGATAAAAGGCTTGTCATCAAATAATACGCTGCATTCCATGCAGGTCAACTAGAATAATTTCTCATGTCTACAATTAATTACATTATTATCAATTCAAACATAAAAACAGACGAAGTGAACTTGAAGTTTCATAAATCAAAAATGAATCGTAAAAATTGGAAAACATAGTATTAAAAAAGAACTGCAGTAAGGAGTTATGAGAATATGTTTTTGAAATATAATTTTTTACTATTCCTTGTCCATTAAAAATCAATCTGTGTAACTCTTAGAATTGTATTTCAAACTGGAGGTTGAGGGAAGTGTAATACTTCATCGTGCCAAATAAAATGATATTAATGCTTGTTCTATTACAAATATGATCATGATTTGATTAGTTTTCAACAGTCGGAGTGTAAAAGATTAATCAAATTCATTTGGAAGACATTTCTATCAAGGTCTATACGTGATTCTGCAAGGTTATCTCTGAGTTTGTTATCGAACAGCAGTCGTAAACGAGAGAGCTGGCAGAAACTTCATTCAAGAATGCAAGGTTGGCATTCAAGTGAGGGCTTTGCCACTTTTCAGTGCCATCAACAATTAAACAACTCGAATAGAAGATGCGCAAACACAGACACCATAAGTAGTGAAGAAACCTGAAGATCTGTAGAGTTTCTCCTACAAACTTGAAACCTTGATAACGAGAATAGAATGAAATTTCATTAGTTGTTATTTCTAATGTAATGATTTGTAGTGTTCTAAAATCCATTGATCCGCATCATCATTTGAGTCTAGAAATGCTGTATATCAGGCAAAATTTACAAACCAGCAGGAAAGAGTGGACCAAAGAAGCATGGGAAAGAATTCCAAGCTTCTGCATAATGTTATTCTTTTGTACTCATTCATGCAATTGAATTCAGATTATTAGAATAATCTCTATGTCAGCAAAGCATTCAATTGCATCATAATCAAACAATAAGTTCGTTTCGTAGAATACCCTGCGTATGTTCAAAGCAAGATCGTTATGAACTCGAATTGACCGTAGCATTTATTACAAATTAAGAAATGCTGGGACACCAAATGGGCTGCTGTTTAAATTTTGGAGAACTTGAGGCGAGTAATTAATATTTTCATTACAGATGACTTGACGTTTCCATCGATGGCCTTAACACTCAACACAGCACTACACACCGCGAGCTTTCCTGCGCAAGATTATTTCAATTATTTTGTCTGTCAGTTATCATATTTTGTAGGTGCCTTGAAATTGACAGTGTTGGCTGGCATTGCCATTTTGTTCACTGATTCAGGTTTTGCGGTTAGAAAAAATATCACGAGCTGAACCCATGAGTAAAATTTCTGAAGCACACTTGCACAGTGTTTTGTTGCTCCTGAGTGTTCAGTGTTGGGAAGTCAACATGGAAAACTTAGTGTACCAAAGTTGCACTCTATCATGACGAAACTGGATGTTCATCTGCAATGATTTTATTTACATCAATATCGAAAGCACACCTAATTTGGTTTCATTGAACAAATGAGGGTTTATTGATGAAATAAGAACTTCATGTAGTTTAGTGATGCTCCTTTGAAGAAAACTATTTCCTTTAGTCGTGGCCCATGAAGTGAAAGAAGTGTTGAGTATTTATCTCCATAAAAAATAAATTGTTGAAAGAAATGAAAGAACTTTTCATGTAACCCAATTGCGTTGCTAGCGATGGCCAAGTGTTCAAAGTCGACTCAAAAGTATTTGTTTTGAAAAATATTTTCATCTGCATTTTACATCAATAGTGATGTTTGTTTGCAAGTTTGCTAACCAGTTTGACTAACGTTGGGAAATAGCAGATATTCAAACAATCCAATGAAATTGGGCAAACGAGTTTATCTTTCGGTAAAGGTATCATTCGTGTATGAAAAATTGGAAACTCGGTTGTGGATAAGCGTGCTGTAAAAAATGTCTTTTTGTATTATCATTTTATGAAAATAAAATTTTAATAACAATAAACAGGTGAATGCGTAGTCTAATCTAAAAATTAACAATTTCTAATAACTTTATAAAAAAGAATCTATCATAATTTCTGTACGGCACGCATCCTGTGAGCGTACTGTTCCTGTCGTTATGTGCGCGAAGTACACGGCTTCCGCCGAGCACAGCTTCAATTCTTCAATAATTGACGACACTTTTTGAAGTGAAAAGAAGCAGCGGAACACCGCGTGCAGGCTGCGCTGCAAAGTGAGGAAGTTCATCGATCAGCATCGTGCGGTCTTACCACATGATTGATTGCTATAGAAAATAAAGACTAATTTTCCATTGAAGGTAAACGGTTGAAGTTGAGGAGGGTGGTCATGGTTGATCGAATACCACATGCGCATTGTTCATACGAAGGCAATTGCGCCATGATTAGTATCTTCGAATAGCAGGGAGCATGTGCTCTACCGGACGAAATTCATTGATTGATGTTTTAAATGTCATCCACTCGACGAGGACAATGTTCTTTACAGAAGATACGCCCCGACAGGCCACAACTGAGAGAACACGTAGTACAGCGTAGTTTGTTTCCGAGTTACGAGCCATGTTGTGCTAGAAAGAAGACAATTATTTTTTAATATATTCCCCGTATGAAAGCAAAGTTATCGATCTGACAAATTTTGTAAATAAGTACTGTATAAAATATAAAGCTACTGTTCATATTTAATTTACAAAATGCGTTTGATTTTTGCTGAAACTTTAGAATGAGACTAACGCATTGCGTTAAAAATGAACCAAAAATTTAAGGCTCATAAATAAAGAGGTTAACAAACGTATGAAAAATATTTTACAATGGTTAATTTTTTGAACAACACATTAGTATATGTAGCACATAATTTCATAATACAAACATTTCTCATTTTGCACATGAACAGTTCAGTTTTCGTTGAGTTGTGTAAAGAAATGAACAGACTACTTCACAATAAACTGTCGACACAGAAGAAAACTGATACTTCACATTAAAAATCAATCAATCTCTCCCTATAACTAAAGCTAGCTAATAAATTTTCAGTTTCATTATAGGCAGAATTAAAAATTTAGCCCCAACATAAACTATTTATTTAGATTACCAGATTATTACAGTAGTCAGACCCAAGTTTTATTATTGTAAATTCTGAGGCTAGTCAGTTTCACCAATTCATGTCAGCGAGAACAGAGACGGACTGCTAGGAATAAAACTCAAAAGATTCAAGAAAGTCTATTATGCTTAGAATGTTTTAAAGGTTGAATTAAAAATTAGTTAACTTCTTAAAATGAGCTGAGTGTGTTTGAAGAAAATAGTATTTACTTTGTTACAAAAAATATAGATTAATTTCTTCAAAGAATTTCTAACTTGGAATGTAAGAATGTCTAATCCCTTTAAAGTTTTGCGCAACGCATAGAGAAAAGAAGCTCAAGTTGTTTCGATAATACAATGCATCGTGACCATTCGTAGCTTTTATGAGGCGATACCACATGGTGTTAACATGACTTTTTCTATATAATTCAGCTGTTCGAAGTGCTCCAGAACGTTTGCTCATTATCGGGGATCGAAGAGACAGATATCTTCATCGGAAAAAACATATTTATGTAGCAAGCAAAAACACAAACGAATTCGTGCTTGGTGAGAATAGAGAAGACAAACCCTCAAAAAAGTTGAATTGTATCAATAATTTTAAATTAAAACTGTTCTATTCCCTGCTTCCTCACCCTAGTTTCAACATTTTTTCCCTCATTCTCGAACTTAAGTAAAACTTTTAATTTTTAATAAATTTTTTGTTCTGTCTCCGTGTATTTTATTACCTTTTCTTGAGTTTTATTTTAAATAGATTAGTATTTTTGCTGATTGACTCAGAATCGTTAAAATTATTAAGGTATTTTTTGCTACATTATTTTACCTTTTTAGAATTCTCACTGCTGTAACATCTGCTGTTGTACATTTACGTGAGATATTTTAAAGAAGATTAATAAAAATACACAGTGATCGCGTCGTACGCAATGCACCTACACCATGTGCGCGCTGCATGCCTTATGGAAATGAAAACTTTCTTCATGGACATTCTCCAAACATTGCACTCACACAAACGAAAGCTGATACCAACTCAGTGATCCCAACACGTCGGAGTCGAAGTATTCGCTTGGTTTGAGGGAGCTCTGATCACCAAAATCAATGCATGGGGATCAGTTGCTCTTGAAAATAAGTATTAGGTGCACTGGTAAGTAAAACTACGATGTAGTGAAGTGCGATTCAACTTGTTATTACTTGGTAAATCGCAAGGAAGGTTCAGTAATATATGTATTCTTGGAATTAGCTATAGTATGTGAAATGACTATAGTTAGTAATAGTTATACTACGTTATATTAAAAAATAAAAGTTTTATATTTCTAGAACGTTTTCTTCACACTAAGGACACCAAGTATTTATAATAATTACATATAATTTTGTCACATTTTAAGATAGGACTCTATGATTCACTAATTATAAAATGGATACTTACAAATTGTGGTCAAAGTTAGTTTACCATAAGAAACAAGAGATTTTTTGTCTAATGGACCGTGAAACCACAAATGTTGGATGGTATATCTATGACGCTAAAACCATAAAGTTAAATGCAGCTGCCGTCGTTTTTTTCCTAATAGAAAGAGGTCTTTAGCTTGAACATATAAATTTAACAATTAATACATATAGTATGTACTTATGTATATAGTCTCTGATATCTGGGCAGAGTTCCTAACAAACTAGTTTTCACAATGGACTGGATCATGTAGTCTCGACAAATCGTCCGTAACTCCACGGCTGCAAACATAAAAGTTCAGGGTTTTAATATTTTTGTTTCCATCTTGACCATCGCAACCTCAACAAGGGAACTACAAGACTCGGTAAAGTAGCAAATAGATGCAAGTGCTCTTATTCATAAGGCTGTTCTAGTCATTCTCGATGTTTTTCTGCCCCTGAAAGTAGGCATGATTGACGTTCGCTCTGCCAGTCTTATAGCTTATGACAGACTAGTAGAATAATTTTTACAGTCAATTTATTTTTCTCAAATGAAACCTTGCCAGTCTGTCATTTTATTATTTGTTTTAGCAGTGATTCCATGCGCTTTTGACGGGGTCATCTCGTACAGAAACATGACTTCTATTATTACTGAAGAAGAGATTTATGATGTTTTGTATGAAAAACCTCTTTGATTCGCACAGAAGTTATCTGGCACCTTATTTTTTCCCATACTTTATGACACCTAAATTATAAAAGTTTCACAATTCTTCAATCATGATAAATTTCCTTGAGATGTCGACATATTCCTAGTTTTTAACTACTCTACAAGTTTTTTTTCTGAATTGTGTGCCGACTTTATCTCTACATTTAGTTCATTATTTTTTATATAAATCAAGGACGGAGGTTGTCTGAATATTTGACACCGCTTGTGAGGATGGTAGCGGAATGTAATCGTGTGTATCAGGGGAGATATTTTAATGCGCACATCACTCTACTTCGGAGGCTTACGACAGACGTCAATGGCATCCCATAAATTCTTGCTACTCTCTTCGTTGCAAACGAGAGGGACTCTAATTTACAACAGTGATATTCAGTTGTATTGATATTACCTGCATCGATGGTGAATCTAACTGTACTTTGTATCTATTATCGCCCAATCTGCACAACATGATTTTTTAGATAACTGCACAACTGTTTATGACTTACGTTCAAGACGTATAATCGCGGTATGTGTTGCTACAAGTTTGATACCATCATAAAAAACACTCAAAAGAATTCTCCTACAATTTTACAAGTCTGAATGGTTTTAAGGTTGATGATTAATATCAAAGCAAATTACTAAGATTGATGAGGCACGAGGTGCTCGCTCTGAAGAAGGCGTGAGGCTCAGAGACTCGCAGGATCGACAAATCAGAGCTTGATTAGAGAATTAATGTAATAAGACTTAAATGAATGTGACAGTGGATCCTAATTACTGAGGTGCTTACTCAAGAGTTAGTTTCTTAGATCCGAGTTTTTTTTCTCTTTATGATCTCGATTCCACTTCCAGAAAAAAACACTAGATATGATATAGTTTAATGAAGCAGGATGAACTACGACACGACGTAATTGCAGCTCAATGAACATTTTCCAATGACGCCTCACGACATGATTTGAATGATACAGAGCCATTGTTCACAAGAGCTTGCTTGTTTACTCGTATCAGGGGGATTGCACACATAAAAAAAAGACTAAATTGATATTTCAAATTAGGAGTTAACATTCAATCTAGTTTAAGGAAGGACAAAACTATAACGTCCTGAAAAGTGAAACAGATAAGTATAAATATTTATTATACGAATGAAACTACATTAAGCGATTAAGAAGCGTGCCGTTTCTCTGAAATCACCCATTCTTCCCTGCCTCCAAACCAAAAGGTGATGATCGAGGAAATCTTTAGTGGGCACTGGTATCGCAATAAGAGAGCTGGGAATTCATCGAAATCTGCCGCGATATTCACAAATTAGCTGATCACTACTGGTAATTTGTTGCTTCAAATAGATTGCTATAATTTGGTACCTAAATAAAACAAAGCATTATAATTTTAAGATGCGGATGAGGAATTGCTGATGGCATAATGAAACACGGCTGCGGTGATAGAGCGATTGTTTGAACAAACTTGGTTTTCCATGCGTGTGAGAATCGACAGTTTGCTCAGATATGACATGAAAAAGTTTGAAGAAAAATCCTGATCAAAGGCTCATTACAGTTGATAACAATTTGGTTACGGAAAATTTGCCTCCTCAAGTTGATTTCTGGGATGTGAAATCGTGAAAGATATCAGAAACTTCTTTTTAAGTTTAGTTTTTGCAGATTTTTACTTATCTCGATTAATTTTGTTTCAAAAAAGCATCAACATTTTCTTGATAGATTCAGAAAGCATAAAGTTCAATGAGAGCACAAACTGAAACACAAGATTGACCTCAAATCCGAGCTCTCTGTATGAAATAGCGCCATGATTTATAATAGTGATACCGTTTACGAGCAATCAAATCTGTTAATCTTATTTGTATTATTCAAAAATTACCTTATTTTAATAATTTAAAAGCCAAATTGGTTAAATATTATCAGCTGGAAAAGATTTGGTTTAATACCTTTCGAAAAAAAAATTCTGACTCTTAATAGTTCTTATGTTTTTTCTACTTTCATGGAAGCCTTACCGAATAAATGCTTCTGGAAATTTCACTAGAATATTAAGGAATGTTAATATTCCGGTAAAATCATCAGGTTGACGGATCCAGTCCTAAAGCGTATACGCAGCTTTAATAAATATAAACGAGCCAGATTTATGACCTGCAATAGATTATTCCGACGAGATTTGTGCTGGCACGGAAAGTATGGGTTGGTTTACAACTATAGGCAGGACTCTTTTACTGTATACATAGAACAACCAAGATGAAAATAAAGCAAATGCAGACAAACGTTGTTACGGTTGTGGTCCGTAATTTTTTATTTCATTCCCACCCAGCTTGTACGCAACACAGACAAAATCGAGTTGAAATTAGCTGGAATGAGTACAAAAACTAGTGAAGCTGGGTTCACCTGATACATATACCGAGTTGAATTAATCATTTCAGGAATTATTTGCTGTGGCAAAACTGAGATGCACTTTTTAACTCGTGAGGTATAAAAGTCTTGTGGTACTATAAATCTTCGCCTTCTTAAGGGGCGAGAAAAACTTCAAGACAAGATTGATTTTAAGCTGCCAGTGCTACCGAGAGCCTCGAATGTTATCGTTTGTAGTGGCAAGGAAGCCTGGACGTTGGCCCGTACGAGTTCTATAGACGTTGCTTCAGAATATGGGATCCAAGCTAGCTTGGATTGATTTAAATATTATTTTACTTGCCAGTTGCCAGGAATCTGTTTAAGATTTAACGTCCGTGGAGATACAGTGTCTACGATTTAAATATAAAACGATAAATATAAATGCTGGGCACAACGAAGGAAGGAAGTCTCATGAACTATTTCTACGCCATTCATGAGGCACAATGCCAGTGGTTCATAATAAAGCAAGCAATATAAGTGGCTTCCAGAAATAAAATACAGAAAAAGTAAAATGAACGTTTTCTATTCTATTCATAATCACAATCATCTGATGATCCATAGTATAATACTTGTTCAGAATTGGTTTCAACACGGAGTACAGTGACTAGTACAAATGTGTTAGCTGTCGATGCCTGTACTGACTGCATGCAAATCATTTACGGAAACTCTTAAATTTTATTTACACAGAGTAATTTTTCGAGCGTAATGTTTTCCAAGTTGGACGATGCGTCCCAAAAGTTATATTCTATAAGTACAGCGAATTTTTATCAGAAAAATGTTTGACAGTTTTGAAGAGACCAGGTTTGTGTGGGTAAGACGTCGTACATCTTGTATAGCGTAGCTATAGCTATTCAAATTCTGATATTATTTGAGATGACGCATAACCCACGTGATAATTTAAAGGAATAAAACTTGTAATTTTCATTCAATTCGCGAGTGTAGGTTGGTTAGAGCGAGGATGGACGTTGTAAAGTATTTTGGTGACGGCTAAGCGGGTGCTTGCATAAACGGGAAATTATTGTGAGAAAAAACATCACAAATTTGACAAACCTATTAATATGAAACATTGGATCCAGAACTGTTGAATAAAGTTCTCTATTACGTACCATTTTTTTCTTAAGATGTGATCACATTCATATTTTTGCATCCGAAATACGTGATCAATGTTTAATTCTTTCCCTTGAAGGATGAGCTACAGGTAATTTTGGCTACGTACTGCAGAAGACTAGTTTAGAGGAGAATTGGTTCCAGACCATAATCTGGTCAGATAAAAGGCAGTTTGGTTTGTACCAGTCACAAAATAAAAAAATTAACCAATACTGGGCCCCCAACAAACTTCCACACTGTAATCGAGTACAAGAAGGTTCACAGAGAAAATGTTATATCCTAGAGACGAGTTGGTGGATGAGAGGATGAGAAATTCCTTAGGAATATGTACAGTCTAGCATGTAGGTAGTTAAAGGTGTGGCCACTAGACTTCAATACTGGTTTCAGTAGGACGATGCCAGTTGCCATGTGACAGACTCGTGTCGTCAGTTACTGAAATTTAAGTTTAATGATAGATTGACTTCTCGTCGGACAAATCACTATTGTCCGTTATGCTCTCCAGACTTGTTCCCCTTGAATTGTCTTTTTGGGTCCAGATCATGGCATTTATTGTCAGGTGTCAGCTAAACCCTTTGACAAAGTTGAAAAATACTGTGAAAGACTTTGCAATCAATATAAGTGAGAAAGATATCAGAAAGATGACAAACCACACTAAAAAAAAGGATTGAGCTTTGTAGGGGTGAGTATGGAGAGCATCTTAAACATTGGAAGCAATAATTACAAGTGTTCAACTTGTGACATATCATTACCACTGTTATTTTATTAAAATATTTTTCATGAATTACTGTTTTAACAATTTGACTTCGACTCCTAAAATACTGTGTGCATATAGCAAGTTCCTGCATACCACATATGACACACATCGCAGTCAAATTGTTAATATCACTATCTGTGCATCATACTGTATCTTTATTAACTTTACAAGGGTTAAGCGGTATTAGCAAATAACAGCACCATGGAGAAATTATTATGGACGTATAATACGTATAATCATAACTCACAGCAGCTTGCGAGTGTGAAAGCAACAAACACTGCTTGATACGTGAAGCAAAATGTGTAGCCAGACGTAGAATATCTCGTCACATAAGTCAGAGCTCAGCGCTCGAGAGATAGAGCGACTGTCCGCCGTAAGAGAAGCAAGAAATGCCACGCACTTTGTACATTCGCTGGTTACTCAGTGCACATACTACGTAGAACCAGATCTACAGCATGAGACTGGTGAACATGCTACTACTTGAACGAACACGTTGCTTTGTGTTGGATGACAGATATGCTTGTTCTACTGGCAGGCGGACACGTTGCTTTTTTCAGGCTTATGAACACGCTAAATTTTCCAGGCTGGCGGACATGCTGCTTTGTGGACACTGCTTTGTCCAGGCTGCCTGCCAACTATGGTCAATTACTTCTATTGAATATTATTCTGTTCTATTGGTATCTTAATTTAATACGAAGAAAAGTGAGCCTAAAGCCACGATATGAATGCACCAGTGTTATCACTCATTGGAACGGATTGGTTATCATCCTTACGACCATGTGACGTGACGCCTTTACAGATAAAATGAAGAGCCAGTGCAATGATTCTTAACTTACAGTAACATTTGAAAATTGCAGATGCTATCATTTAGTTCGTGAGACAATCAGCTGTCTGAGTCTTTCAGGTATTCTGCTTTGGAATTCCAAGATTTTGGTGCTTCAGTTTCATTTGGTGTTAACCCTTAACCCCTTAAGCATCTCTGAGTCATACTCAACGAGCTCAAGCGTTCATATTCTGACGATAGAACGTCCAGATTTGATCAGCTTTGCTGTGCCTTTTATTCAAGATAATTCACATAATCTTCAGATTCATGCGCAGGATATTTATGAAGATGCATGACTGAGGAAACCAATTTTGAGGTGTTAAGTACGGACTAAATCTAAACCAAAAAACCCTTGCTATCGAATAAAACAAATTGCATAGGTACACATAACTAGATATCTAAGGAGAAAACTAACACAAACAGTTTGTTATATTTATCCATGTTGAGGACTGTAAAAACTGTTTACCTCTATATAGAAGTAAGCTTCCTTCATGATAAATTCCAAGCGACTGCACTTATATGGATAAAGAATAATTCAAAAATTCGAAATTTAGCAACACTGACTATTTGATTCTTGACAACATACACGCAATGTTGTTTTGTGCTTGAATACGGTGAGAAACTGAAATGAAACTCATCCATGCTGCATGTTTGTATACGGAAGAGATGAGTGTCGTATAAATTGAGAAGTTACTTTACAAATATTTTAGATTGATTGCTAGGATGTGGAATCTCATGTTTCGGGAATTTCAATTTGTTTCACATGTGATAAAGACATATATTCGACAAATATTATTGATGATCATGAGAATACGTCATTTATTGAGTTGTTTCTTTGTCGTATTAGACTAGAGAAATTTCATCATCAGAACAAAGGTACATCCAACATACGCTGTAATTTGGTGCGGGCTAAGTTACCATTTAAACAAATTTTTGCTGCAGAAACCGAAAGAAGCTATAAATCTATAGTATTAAATTCAGTTTACTCCAGGTTTCACCCACATTTTTAGCACCCTCTTATTATTTTGGTAAGATAGAACTTGAAGGAACTTGAAGTGGAGCACCGTAAACACCTATTTCCATGTACACGATTCCATAGTAACGAGAAAATTAACAATCAACATCTAAGAAAATACTTCAGCTATCAGGTGCACGACAGATGGAATTCTTATAATTCAGGTTTCTGCGAAGAAAATAAGAAAATTGGGTAGTTTGTTGCATTGATGTGCAGTATCGTGAGGGTTCCCATTAACATAACACGTTCTAGCAGCCTAGGAACGAGAAGACCTTGTAGTTAAAGCATAAAAAGCAAATAGGTTGATTTTACCAAGTGTTCCCCTAAAAACCGTGTCAAATTAATAGTTCGAATAAATCTAATAAAAATAAGCTATTCAAATATTATTGTGTTGGCAAACATACAACTTTCAGCACCAGCAAATTAATTTGAGTAGAGTTTAATCGAAGGTGTCATACATATGCAAAATTAAACCAAGTGAATGGGTCCCTCCTAGTTGAGGAATGCACAGTATCTGACTCTACTAATAAACTAAGGAAGAATAGTTAAAATATAATGTCCTGGCTGATATGATCGCTCGGGCTTCTGTCGCGACATAGATAAGTGAAGAGGCTTCTCTCATAAAATTATGCTGCAGTTAAAATTGGGAGCGGGAGCTGAAACGAAACAAACATCACTCGCTGACATACAGATTTATTCTACGCATATCGTAATCCTAAGTCTGGCTGTTTCATTCCATTTCAGCCATGCATTGCAACGATTAAAGGTCGTGTTTTACCATGCACTTAAACCCGTTGGTCAAAACAGAAAGTCAGCATCCATATTTCAGAATCACAGTTCAGAACTTATATCAAAATCTGCATGAAGCGATCACAGATATTTCTGTTTTCAACGCTTGTTGATTTTTTGTTTGGTTCTCTGCATTTCACATCCCATTCTCAAATTATTTTCCCTAAATTCGAATACTAATTTAAGGATCTATTTTGTAGCCCATTGTTTCAAAGTTGTGATGATACTCGTTGTTGAGGAATAATGTGGATGTTTAATTTTGACAAAATGTTCGACATGATTGCCACATCGTCTGCGATAATTGAAACATTCTGATATTTACCCTGTCAACGACGATGCAAACGGCGAAAATTTAATTTTTCCTCAATAGGTTGAAGATTTCAGCTCACAATACCAAATAGTCTCTTGCTCACATAACATTCACGCTCGAACTCAAGGGACATTTGAGCGCCACATGTTAAATTCTGTAGCATAACTAAAGATTGAGTCCTTTATCAGACTTTGTACTAGCTTTATAATGATCATTTTATTGTCTCAAGAAGCTCAAGGCTGGGCAGGATACATTCCTTCTGCAACAATTGTTTATAAAAATTGTCACGTGACTGACAGGCTGAAAATTCTCTTTTTTGTTTCGTAAATATTGTAATTAAAAACTACAATTCGCTGGTAGTTGACTGTTTTCTACATATGCTAAGGATCTATTTCTAGTGTACCATGTCATAATTTCATTAAAAGAGAGTATTAAGTTGGATCACCTTTGGAGACTTCAACGTGGTAAAATAAAGTTATGTACAAGCTGTCATGTAAACAGGTCTGAAATATTACGAAAAATATTAGTTGGTACTAAATAATGTTGTTAACTGGGTTGCACTGCAATCCAGGTAGTCAAGTAACCTCATGGGGTATAAAAAACAGCGAAGTATACCAACACATACTAGTATTTGAAATAACACACCGCAGCGAATGATGTGCATATTTACTGTGCACACAGAAATTTCCCCTCGCTCTAAAAGGTAGCCAATAAACAAAATGAGCGTCAGAAGAGAAAGGTTTAAAACTTCCTGCCGAACCCTCTTGGTATCCACGAGCGAACACTGTGCGTTTTGGTGGAAAATTCACAAAGCTACGGAGAGATCCGAACTCCATCACTTGAAACACGGAAAGCAGCTATTCAATTAAGCTAATGTCTTAAGATGTACATGGCATAAATGATATGTACTCGTATAAGCAACACGCCGCGAAGGCTTTTCTTCTGAAGCCTAAGGTAGCTGGGTATTAAATTCTGATCTTGATTGACTGCAATGACACTGTATCATGCGTGAAAAACAGCGTTCCCCGGCATCATAAGTGATGAATCAGGCCCTCCAGCCCCTGTAACAAATGGATCATCTATTGGCTGAGTTCTTGTGTTCCTGGGGAGCTTCAAACTCAATATTTTAGAACTGATTATTCACAATGAGACAAGTTTAAAATAATGCTACACGTTCACTCTGGTGCGAAGACGTATGTGTATATACGAGAACGAGTTGCGTCCAGACGCACACAAAACTTAATCTCTCTTTCCTTATCTTCCTGACCCATACAAACAGACACTTATGAAGGAAAACATCACTGTAGAAGTCTCGTACACTTATTTCTTTATTCGTACCACTTGTTATGGAAACTTTAAAAAAAGTCTAGCGACTAGCTTTAAACAGCTACATCACTTCTTTTACGAACCTATCGCTGGTGTGTTTGAACAAAACTATCACTCCCATTATTATCAAATATGGCAGCACTGGTTATTTCTGGTATCCTTTGCCCTGCTTTCCTTTCTCTACCAGATAATGTCAAGAGGATGATGTCACATTTCCCTCCAGTTTTGAATATAAAATTCCTCGAATAAGACTCCAGAGTCGTTACTGGATCGTCACTGTTCCCCGCCAAATCCACCCAAGGTTTTCGTTGCCTAGCCTGTAATATATAGGCGCATTATATATGGATGAACACTGTCAAACAAGTTTAGCAACGGACAAAGATTGTGAGATTTTTTTCACCGGCTGGCTAGCATCGCAAGTGAGCTTTTGCACGGATGCAGAACGGGAGGTTAAGTGTTTGCATAGAGTGCGTTGCGCAGAGAAGTCATCTAGTGCTCAGTTACAGACCAGATGTCATTTTGGCATGGCTGTTTTTTTTCAAGAATAATAATTACAACGAGTGCTAAAAATGACGATGATTCTCATCTAAAATTTGTACCATTAACATTTGTTCATAGTCAGCTGAAACTGAATCTCCCCAGTCGAATATAATTGTCTCATATATGTATATGATTTGGTTACCTAATTGCAGCTACCTCATTAATGAGGTAAAGCCTTAAATGTTGGGTAGGGACTCTAAAGGTGGGCATACGAAAAGACAGCTTTTAAATAGGTGTCAAGAAAACACAAATGAGTTTATCGAATGGAATAAGAGGAAGACGTTGACTTATCACCTTAATATCATTAAGGGCGAGAGCCACTGGTGGTCCTCATCTTTCTTAGCTTAGTCGTCCCCAGCAGAACATTCCCCTCGCGCCTCTAATAACGCTTCATTTAGACAAGAACTATTCAGATGCCAGTGGTAACTATTTTTCTTTTCAGGATTGAATAATGTGAAACCTGATGCATAATTTTTTATTTCTAGGACTCCTTCTTGAAGCCCATCGTAATTTAGTACTTCATAACGATAAAAACTCCTGCAGAAAACATTAACAGTTTCCAGGAAACACCAAAATGTCGGGCAAAATTTCCGAATGAATAGTGTAATGCAGCATTTTTGCCGAGGAACCTTATACTACAGGTAAGTAATGGCCGGGCCCTATTTATGTCTACCATTTCAGTGTGCTGCGTTAAAAATGTGATAATATAAGAGAAATGCTAAAACAATATCCGAGTTAGGAAAGTTTCCATATACCCTTTACGATTTGATAATGTTTGAATATATTTATTTCCTTTGTGTTTGACATCTCTTAATGTAAAATGTAACAGATACACTTTGAAAACACCAGAGATGTGCAAAATAGAAATGCAATTGTAAATATATTTTGAAACATTCATTCCTTAGCATACTGTTCAGTGATTATCAGTAACGACCGAAGTTGTATCTCCTATCACTATTTGCAACTAACCAACACGTATTTAGGAGAAGTGATTCCAAAATTACAGTGTTTCAAAGTTTCAAAACTGTAGATGAGATTTGTACTGATGATGTGGTTATAGATCTGTACACTTCGGTAACAGGACTGTTATATCAACATGTATTTCTTCTTTATATTATTCATTTTTACTTAAACGTTCCTTATTAATTACTGAAGGAATTACCCAGCATAGTGTATGGACACCCTTTACCGACATTCCAAAAGAACCTACTTCAGCACACTGGATCTTTTCATTAAGCCTTTTCCATCGGAGATAACATTAAAGAAGAAAAGTAAATAAACATGTCCTACAAATTCAAACAAGTGCATTAAAAGGCATTCAACTTGCATGCATAAGCTCGTTGATATTTAAAACATCGAACAAGATATTGAAATTAGAGGATGGAAGTTATTCCCATGCAAACAAACTAATTTTAAAAACACTCGAAGCTACACGATAAGAGTTATCGCCATTTACAAGATTCAGACAGCTCTCCCCAGAATATTTTAAAAGCTTGCAAATTCTACACAACAAATAGAGAAGTGAATGATTTGTGCCGTTTCGTACGTCAATTTGTGTACATTGTTAAGCAAGCATTCACTGAAGAAAACATGATTTAGTTATGGCAACAGAAATATGTCTCGTTCGATTTGAGTGCAACAACATTGAGTTTTTTCTTGGATTGACGACGCCACTTCTTAAAATTGTGTGTGTGTCGAAATTTTTGCACATAATGAAGTCCAGTAGTTGAAAGGTAGGTCTACCTGAAGAAAATGGTATTCGGTATCATAACATGTTACTTTGCGAGTAAATGTAATTTTGAAGAAAACTTGAAGAACAGATTAAAAGAATGATTGCAAATTGATAGAAATATACCAGAACTTGGAATAGGGGCGAATAATAACTTCAATTTCAATGCTGGTCTTGGTTGATGGTTGACTAGGCAAGGTTTGAAGATGATACGAGCGAGGCCAGAACAGGTTTAGAGTTGCTAGGGATGCGTGTTTCCCAAAAGTAGTTCAAGATCCTCAAGTGCCGCTCTGTGTCTCATTCAAAGTTCTTTATTTAACTCCATATAAGTCTGCTGGTCGAATTCTACACGCATGCTCGTCAGTTAACAAAGGTTCGAGAATAAAAGCTTAGTGAAGGCACAAACAAACTCAGTAAATGCGATCAGTGTTTGGGGAATCTATTCTATAATTCCTCCGGTAATCGAACTCATTTAAACCTTGCCAGCTTAGAGCAAAAGAGCATCAAATTTAGGAAGACCTAAAGCTTTAGGTTAAACTAATGCTTTTGAAGTCGAAAGTCGTCACTCTTCCCTGTTGAACGGAAAAGTAACCTATTCGTCGTTTATTCTGCTTCTTATTGCTATATATTTCTAGTACTAAGTCTACACATATCAGCTGCAGTCTTTATGCTCGTTGACACTTGCGAGTTACAAATACACTAACAGTCCAGAGTTCTCGGCGTCATAACAGCGCTAGCTGAAACTCAGATGGGTTACAGCTCGTGTTCAGTTATTGAGCAATTTTGGAATAATTCAGCTTCCCTGCTGTTGTCTAGACTCTAAATCTGCTCCAATTATTCTAGTCTCAAAGAAAAATGTGTATTAGTGAATAAGAGAGCGCAGCGATTCCTATTGTCTGGATGTATTTTAATCCTTGCTATATGATGCCACATTCTGGATTAGTTTTGCACAAGATTACTGTGAAAGCTGTTCACATTCTATTTCAGAACGTATTGCTTGCAACTCATGCAAAACATTTTCATATATATATATATATATATATATGTAATTGGCGGTAAATTATTATAGACCAGTATATGCGCATACAAAGAGTTAGAACAGTTATGAATTTTGCCTTGAGTCCGACAATATAACTTCCTTCAGAAAAAGCCAACTTTAGCCAACTGCAAAAAACAGTACCGTGACTCCGTTCTCACGTACACATACTGCAAGTTAATTTGTATTCAAGTTCTCTGACAAACTCCATACGTCCAGATTAATGTCTACACCGTATAATTATTAACTATTGAAACATCGTTAGTGTCCCATTTACTTAACCTAGCATGGATGTACCATTAGCTGGGCACTTAAAGGCTCTTTCGCGGCTCGTTGTGCAGATACCTTCGATAATTCCTTGGTTAAGGCTGTGAGTACGCTGTAGCTGCTGCTTGATCAAGCTGAGAGTTTATTTTTCTATAGTTACTTTATTTATCTATTCATTTGAGTTGTGAGTCTGCTTGCGTTTTCTTCTCTTTATATTATGTTATCATAATTCATGTTTTGAACTTTTACGAGATGCAGCCTTCGGGAAATATCATAATTTTTCCGTTTTCGTTATTCTGTTTCACTGTTTGGAAAGTTAAATACGAAGTCGCCAGTTGGCGCAACTAATTAAGTAAAATCCCCTATGGCATTTAAATAAAGTCCTCTATAGCAATTGAATCCTCGATGGCGTGAAATTCATCGTAAGAAACGTCACTGAGAGGTTTTAGTCGGTTCCTGCTTCTCTTTTTTTCTAACCTAATGAACATTACCTGATGAGTGTAGTCTCTAGAGAATGAATTTCCCAGGTGAGTTTCAATGACTTTAAAACTTGCAGTTACGAAATTAGGTTTAACTTTAGACCAGATTTCCGTCAATTCTCTCAATAATCATAAGTTTATTTTCCCTTCAGAATCACCCAAGCCAAGCTACCAGCCCTACCATATGGCGAGAGAACTTTTTCCGGTATTCCTGCTGATGCACATTCCTCATTTCCACGGAGCAGTCATTGCAGGCGTGCGCTGATACACAGGTCATGTAATAGTGGTCGCCAAAACTTTAGTTTTCGTTGATGGTGGAGCGACGAGGTTAAAGAACGACTTCCCAATCTGTCAATATTATTATTCTTGAGAGACATACTGGGCACACATGAACCATTCCTTAAATTTCTTGTTTATTAAATAATATGAATATTTTTTCTTCAGAAAGCAGGCGGTTTCTTGAGCATATCTCAAAACTTCTTTCTATAGTACGAGAAATCTGTGAACCTTCTCATAAGCACCTCATTACAGCAATGTCGGAAAATCCTAAATTTCCTGTAAACTTCAAGCTAAGCTTAAGCTGGAATGATGATAACTTTATTGAACTAAAAATAAGACGAGTTTGGTTGTACACCACTTGTTTTCTTTGATCCTTAATATAATAACGCTAATCTAGACTTCATTTGTATCTGCGTATTATTTTCATTACCTGTTGATATATGTGTGTAAATAGATCCTTCTTAGATTGAGGCTTTGCAAGGTTACCATGAAACGTTTATTACAAGATCTCTTGATCGATAGCTTTCCTAACCATTTCCACATACGTATATAGTGGTTTGAATTTCTGGTTCAGAACGGACAAACCATGGTATTTAGAGCTTGCATCCCGGCACCTGGACTACGAGTATATATTTTTTCTCTTATATTACTACATAAATGTTTTGCTCAATAATGATTGCAGTCAACATCATTGGGGAAGCATAAATCTATATTATACCGTTTAATATTGAAGAAAAATGTGGTAAATGAAAATTTAAGACAGTGATATACAGAGTTACTAAGCATTTAGTAATAGCGGCCTACAAACTGAAGACAAGCTTAATATAAAAGTTTTGTGCAGTATTTAAGGTATCTGTGTGGTGAGATGATAGACATTATGAGACGATTACGATTTCAGATGATCCCATCTTGTAACTTGTGGTGTTGAGGAAGCCGAAAGGTGGGAGTTCATGCAAAGAATTTATACTGAAAACGAAATCAAAGCGATGCTCAAAAACATTGGATACGAGTTCAATGATGAAAACGTAATCAACTTGCAAGGGAGATTAAATTCAAAATGTATAAATACAAAAACATGTCTTATGTCACGAAAAAACAGTAAGCACGATTTGGATACTTAAATTTATTTTATTTATATTTATTATATATATGTATATAAATAAATAGATGTATAAATATGTATATATATATATATATATATATTTATTTATGTCACGATTTCAGTGCAACGTATTTCAGTTTGGAAAGATCACCTTTTTCCAACTAATTGCATCCATTCGTAATGAATTTCAATTGAAATTCTTCACGAATGAATGAAATTTTTAAATATACAATATCGTTTAAATTCATGTTAACTAACAATTACTTGGATATAAATTTGCAAAAGTTTTAATAAACTTCGTCATGGTATTAAGATATTATAGGGAATCAATGGAATTTATGTTTTGAGCTTTTGACCATATTGTCAAAGAAGTAAATCAAAAAACAGTTAAGTTCACTTTGGAGACATATTTACCGATATTTAGTGTTCACATAGCATGGTAAGACTTAAAGAAATGCAAACAACTACATATGTGTATTCTGATTCCTATACGTACATACTAAAACCGAGTTGAATATAGGCAAAAATATTTTTTTGGAAAACAGATTCTGTACAATAAAATAAAAAGGTTGTGATTTTTTAAGTAAAATGAGAAGTGTTTGGAACTCACCACAGATACGAAAAATATTCCACTGGTCTATGCTGCGAAACTTTTTCAAAGGCCAAATTTTGTTTTCGATATTTTGGTTCATTTATGTATATTGGATCAAATTCTTCAGTCAAGTGTGGCCTATACGATATGTTCACGCAATATGACAACGCACCCTTTCCAAAATACTGCCATTATCAAAGCGTTTCAAGACAGTGAGTTCCATTGTGGCCTCAAATACCCTTAATTAACCTATTTTATTTTTTCACATTTAGATTTGTACACCAATGAGTTGCAATAGGAAAATTCTTCATTTTCAAGGGCTTTTGAATAACTAGGAATATATTGAGAAAATATCACAATCTCATTCCACTTTTATTGTGCAAATATGCTCACGGGTCCCCAAATTAACATTTATATGATATGCAACATTCCTTTATGCGCTTCAGGTAATTTTACATCGCAGTAAAATTCATAAACACAAAAGAAATAGAATGTTTTTCTAATTAAAGGAACGTTACGTTTCTTCTAATAGTCTTCACAATAAAAATCACGGTCAGGAGCACGTTGGTCATGTCTGTTCTTGGTTTTGTGTGACGGAAAATGACTTGTAATTAGAGTTTGAGTCTTTCGTTCCTTGTTTGGTGTCTTCAAGGAAGTCATTGATTCCCAATAAATTCTTCACGCTCGTTCAGTAGCAAAATTTCTGACAATAACTACTTATTCTATTGGAAGGAACATTTTAGATTTTATCTGGAGTCTTTGTCAGTTTGATATTTTGCTGAGCGTTATTATCATCATTCTTTAGAAAATAGTTCAAAATTTCATGACCCTGAATACACGAGGACAAACCATTCTATTGTCCATGACAACAAAGACTCACTCATTTTGATGGCGCTAAGCGTGGTCTGGTCGACCTTAATAGCTTCTAAAATTAACAGGTGATGCTTTGACTTCTGAAGTAATTTATTTAATTGCACCAAAGAACTGAGAAACATGCTCTGAGTGTTGGTAACTAAAATAGCATAACTTTTTAAACTGTTCTAGATGCAATTTTAGATGGGAGGATTTCACATTTCATGTACTACATTTTTTTAAAGATAACAGCTCTGCAAAAATCTCGTTGGGGATAGAAACTGTGGCTACGTTTGTTTACATTTGAGTTTCGAAGTCTATTAAGTTGATGCTTTCTAGACTGAGCTTGATTTAATTGCTAATTGATAAGAACTTATTGCTAAAAAAGCTCTATAGTAAACCTAATGATTTCTGTAAATTTATGAAACTATGAAGTGCACCCAACTACGTGCTGTCACATTTTATTTCCTATTTATTATATCGACTTAAGAAAAAATGCACATACACCTGGAAATCTACGCTATTTCTGGTATGAGCACTTAACGAAACATTTTTTTTTGTTGCAGACCGAGATTCAGCCCATTATGCTCACACTCAGTTTAATTTAACTCAGTATGCGATTTAAACGCATAATTGAATAATATGCTACTACAAATAAATGGCTTGCTGTGTCGGATGGAAAATAACATCTTACAGATTCAAACGAATTGTGTGTTCAGATTTTGAATCGTGCAGCGGAAAATTCATTGCAATTATCGTGAGCACCATGTGGTGGAACACCCACCTTTTCCACAGCACATCCAGATGAAAAACGCACGTAACAGTTTTGCTTGGCTATTTAATTAATTGCAGATATGCTGGTTACCAAAGTGACACTCCCCCACTGCGCTGTGTACGCACGACTGACGCTAGTGGTGCCCCCTGCTGCTCCCAGGTCAAATGTGCGGAAAAAGCAACGCTCAAAATCACTTTATGCAGCCCCACTATTCAGTGGCATTGAATTTAATTTTATTTAAATGAGACGGCTGTATTTGGTACAGAATATGCCTATAAGCTCAGTAACAGCGGTAACAGAATGCAACTTTGATACGATGATATTTTGCAACAATTGCATGCTCATATAAATTAGGTAAAATTATCATTTTACTTTAAATTCTTCAGTACTTTTGACAGTTTATTCAGGATGGATGATTATTTGTTAACTTAAATTGATCAGCTCATTTTGTACAGAGATACGCACGCGAGGACTTATTTTTAACTAAACTACGCTCAGGATTGGCTGTATTGGTAGTAATATACACGAGCAATACATTCGACAACCCAAAAAGTTACTTTGATTTTACGCGTGCTTCTTGAATGAGTCAAGCTCTGCGACGCTCACCAAGAAACATTACTCTAATTACAGTCAGCACAAGCGTACTGTACTGGTGACATGCATCTCATACAGGGTACGCTAAAATAATCAAACTCATTTGTAGGTTTAATAATAGTGATATAAAGTAATGAATTAAAATTCTGGTTAGGAAACAAAGAAGAGCAATATGAAACAAAATGGCAGTATAATGTACATTCTAAAAAAAATAAACAAATTGTCTAATCTTCAATCTATTTCGATTTTATTAAACGTATAAATGTATGAGAACATCATGCCGTATCCTGTGTAGTACAACAGAGTTTTATGGGAATTAACCCTAAAACAGTAAGTCTCGGTACACTGAACACTTCAATAGACTACTTAATTTTTTTTACAACGCTACTAATAGTTCTGCAGTCTCAAATTAAAGTTCATTTAAAGATCTAGTTAGCGCTATCCCTCCAAAGTAGAAATGGGCCTGATCTGCATAACGATTTTCTTTATCTCAGTGGAAGAAAAATGTTTCTGAATTTGAAAATGTAGACAATCGTTAAATAATTTGTCCCTTGACTTCTTTCTATAATATTTACCGCTGGATGGAATATTTTCGCCCTCGTGCAATAAATGTTCCACGTGGCAAAAAATAATGTCTATGCAGCGGCCATTCTCAAATTATTATATCTAAATTCGAGAGGGAGCTAGAAGCCGCTAGGACAGCTGTATGCATGAATACAATGCACAATAAGAATGCAGTGATTCAAAACAGGAAGAACTGCTGTCGTACACCAAAAATACACACCCGTTGCTGTCTAACGATGTTCGACGTTGTTTAAAATTTGTCGTCGATCAATTGGAGAAGCTGGCAAGTTCTGTAAGTTCTTTTGGTATTGTTCAAAAGAAATTGTGCTAGTTGATATAAATAGTTATGTGCAGGGTAACTAGGTTTCGTAACGATTTCCAGAACAGCAAAAATCGAATCATCACTGGACAGGAAGCGGCAAAATGACTTTGGTAGCTTTTCGCCAGTAATGACTGTGTACGTTAACTCATTGAAAGCACAATGAATGGTACTGTGATCTAAACCATTCCTGACGAAATTTCTGCTCATAAGAGACTTCAAGTAGCAGAGTCAACTGACCATCCGCCAGGGTGAAGACAGAGTGGAAGCAAAACCATATCTCAAGCAACAACGAAGTGGCATCAGCGATAACGTGAAACTCAAGTGCGTTGTAAAGCCCGTTTTTAGACCTACGTAAGATTAAAATTTGAGGCAATTAAATTAAGAGTAAGGAATCAAGAAATCCGGTTATTTTGAGAAGAAGTTGCTAAATGAAAGATAGGTGCGCTACAATACATGCAGATATTTGTCAGACCCTCATAAACAAATAACTCTTCTCAAAGAAAGATTTTGTAGAAGCAACAAAAGCCTCGCTCTCAAACAAACTAAATTTTCTAACCTATAATAATCTCATTCTGCGACCAACGTTCAACCAAGCGAAGGTTTTTTCAATTTTAGAGGTTTATTTTGCTATTATATGCTTTTATACTTTGTTGGACTAGTAGAAATCTATTGAGTTTACATTTTACGGCAGCTAATAAAATTGTTTTATGAATATATTTCACCCTACAGATGACGGATTGAAATGAAATTGCATCGAACCGAACCGCTGGATCGGGATTGGATCAAATAGCGCTAGTACTTCATAGAATAGTAGAGTTCATTCGCTTATCTGACTATGATTGTTTGTAGGGAGTCAGGTTTATGGTCGGACACCTGGTAGTACAGCGGTCGCTATGTCCGCATTTGGAGCACAACGAACTATGTACGATAAGAGGCCTGTTTCTGCCTGAAGTGCTAAACATCGAGTCGAGCATGTATCCAGCCACTACCGTCAACTACGAGCATCAATTAATGAACTATACCTGCAACCTTCCTTCCAGCCTACTTCGAAGTGTTCTCATTCACCGCCATTCTTGCTCATTAAAAACTACCTTAACGTGCGTTGACCCGTAAAGGACACATTGTTAAGACGTACTATATATTGACCCATAGATATCATATTTTTACGACGGACTGTACTTTGATCCGTAAATAACACATTGCTGCTTTTATTATTATATGGCTGAGAGACGGTTTTGAAACTCGAGTGATATGTCTTTAGTTCGTAGCTGCTGGTTTAAGTCGTCATATCGTTCCTACAGTTGACTGGAAGTCACAAATTTATCAATATATAAAAACTGGCAGCTATATGCGGAAAAATTTTAGAACAAGCATATCCTAGCTATAATTTTTCATCGATTTACCACATTTTTTTACTACACCATTAACATCATGTGGTAGCACAAGTTGATTGAAGTTCAGATCGTTAGTGAATTCAAACTTTTAAATGAGTTAGGATTGCGAGCTTATAAGTCCGTTAATATGTCCGTACTAAATAATATATCAGCACCACAAACTATATCATAACTACAAAGTATACTAAAAACACATAGTTTATCAGAACCACATATTATATCAGTATCACATAATATAACAGCACCACATAGTTTATCATAACCACCATGTATTTAAGCCCCAAATAGTACATCAGTACCACATAGTATATTATAACCATAAAGTACATAAGAAGCACACAGCACCGCAAATAATACCCGTAATTTCATTTATACCTATAAAAATACATGCATAATGATCACTATACTCGTATAGATGAAAAATGTGTCAGGACTCATCTGGGCTGAAAGAAGTACTAGGCCGCAAAAGATCACTTCGTACCAAAAAAAAGAAGAAGACAACACGGACACAAAGTGACTGAGCCCGACCATGAGTTTGGCAAAAGTGATAGTTCGTCCAAGTCCTCTAACTGCAAAAGAGGAAAAGGAAAACTGGGTATCCTAAACTCAGAACCTAATATTAACGACCAATTGTAACACCTACATATTTTACAGCCAATTCAGGGCTACTTTAATGGACGCCACATTGCCCCATGATCCTAACTCGGACAGACACTATTGGTATTACCCCTTAAAGGAGTGAGGAAATCTCACCTATTCCTTGATGATCGTTCATTCTCAATATACAATGTTGGACATTCCTCTTGAATGCACATCCATGAAGGATCCTTCTTCCCTAGAACTGAAGAGTGTGGCCGCATAACTTTCTTTTTTCAAAGCGCTTTGCGTTGAATAAAAGGAAGTCGTGTTGCGGCACCCTTTACAATATTGTTTAATGTTTAACAAAGTATTGTGCCTGTTTTTCTTTACCAAGTTTTACTCTATGATGAAAATCCTTATCAAAACTTCTGTAATTCAGACTACATTCGGGTTCAAACAGTTCAAACGAAGCAACAGTTTCAAGTTGCTACGTTTCTCAACATGGCTCGCGCACTTTTACTTCATTACGAGGCATTTGAGTACTCTGTTCGCTTGAAAATGCATGTGCGTTTATGAGGTTCTTTTCGCTAAAAATCAGTAATTTTTTTCAATTTTCAACTCAACTCTAGCTTAATTTTGGGGTTATACTTAAGAACAGTATTTTGGTGCAGAATGAAAGTTTTAAAGGTTTTGTTTAGAGTAAGTTATACTTACCAAAAACACCTCGTGACATGAAAGATTTTCCGTACGTAGAAACTTTACAAGCTTAAAGTTAGGGGTTAAATACACCATGTAGTTTGCATCACTAGTTTGCAAATTATGCAAGTGCTTCGAGACGACCGTAAATAAAGGGTCATTAATGTCCAAAATAATTGTCTGTTCTTGAAATTTTACGCTACATGTTTCCAATAATACGCAGAACAAAACATTTAAGAGTCGGTCGCTCAATATTCCGTATGCTGAAGTTAACACATGTGAGGGGCCTAACTCAGGCTGTGCCGCCCAAATGCTCTGACCGTGCCGCCTAAATGCGTCCACTTAAAATAAATTGAAAAACGAATTTACTATTCAGCACAGAGAAGAAATGGGAGAATTTTTTGCTATAACTTGATAACAAAAATGCAATAGTTATATTAGGAAATAATACGCATGAAATGGTTTCTACTTCAAGTTCTTACATGTTGAAGAGTAAAACTATAACATGTAAACTGTACTCGGAAAAATCCTAGAGCCTTTCGGGTGGCCAAACATTCCTACTGAAATTTGCTAGCTAGAGTTCTGCAGCAACAATAGACAGAAGATAATTCATGGTAAACTTAAGGGTCATACAAAGGTTTCCCTTGGCTATTGACCAGTAATAGAAAGTAAAGGAGCTCATCTCACCTGACTCATCCTTTACTTGAACTCGACGAGGCGGTAACTCAGGCTTTAGTCAAGACCGAGAAAATTATTCTGACGATTCAGTTCAAGGTCTAGAGGTTAGACTTGGGTCATTGGGAGGAAAATTTCTTGAAACTGAGTATTAAATACGTTCTGTAAAACTTTCATGAAATTAGTTTTTTCTGCAGGTACTGAAATTACGTCGAACTAAGAAATGTGATACGTTGATTGTAGAAGATTTCATTACAGAGTGAATGTACGAGCACTGAATGAACATGTATAGCATTGTTGGATTTTGACAGGGTGGTAATGTAAAACTCCGTGTGAAGGAGCAGGAAAATTTGACTACTTGACCAATGTTACATACGATGCATTCAAATCTCGGCCCTCGATATGATATTCTGAATATGAGTATTTCATTCTGCGCGAGATTAATCTTACCTAATTTGAATAAAAAACTTAGTATAAAATATATGACCGAGATGATACAAGTTTAATGAAGTTTTTTAACTTTCTCCTAGTGAGCATAGTATTCTTACCTTCTTTTCATGGTAGCATGCGTCACAGTTTTTGTGAAGAACTGCGCTAAATATTTTTCAAATGTGATCAGTAAGTTGCATCCTTCCACATTTGTGTTCCAGGTTTCATACCTGCACCATAAAACAATGTTTAATTCATCCAAGAAAAGAATGAAGAACTAACCTGACTTCACAAAGTCCACAACCACCTAGCGCAAAATTTACGATGACCAAGCACTTGTTTGTTGGAGAGGCATAGGGAAGTTATCCCTACTTACCATGCACTTTTCAATTGGAAATGGTGGCACGTGTTCTCGTAAATATAGACAAGCACATTGCGCTTAAGACTGAGAAACGTTTAGGTAACTTTTCTTCTTTTCAACTCTTCCAAAAAATCGTTGCCTGTTAAACGGTTCAGTGATTTTCTAACCTTGTACACAGCATCCTGAACTTTCCTCGAATTTAGGAATGTGTTCGGAAACGCTGGAGTTTTTGCGGCAGCTCGCTATGGGAATAGGTAAAAAATACTGCAAGGGGTCGCATCCTTTCGTTCTCTCCCGACCAAATATATGGCCTGGTCTCAAACAAAGAAATTCTTGTTTATTTATTCTGGATAACCAAATAACAGAATACTCCAAGGCTCTTGCTGAAAATATACTTGGTGGATTTTAGTGGAGGTGCAATGATATTCTATATATTTGTCATCAAATAGTTTTGAAGAAATTACTGCACGGAACCAATTTTATTCAAGCTCTTTAATTTGAAAGAAAGGTCTTTGTTATAAAAAAAGTGTCGTTTCTATTTAAAGGCATGCATTGAAAAATGGTGCTCATAAAATACTTTAACTAATACAGCCTCGTGGCATGAGGTAGAAATTTATCCAGCAAAAGTTTAGAATGCGTCCGATTGCCAATATATATTCTCACTTATCGCCATAAATTTCATAGGACATGGTCCGTTTCGCGTGCGTTTATGTTTCTTGGATAAAAATTCAAGGTGCTTCATTATCACTGAACATAGTCTTATTCAGGTGAGCTTAGTAAACATTCTTTAGAAACCTTTTTTATGTGACACTGCACGAGCTCTCTCTCAAAACATCGGGTAAACTTTACTCTCCACAAAAGTTCTAAATTCACTCTGAATAACCTTGTTTATCTGTTCTTAAGTGTAATGCCAAGTCCATTCGAATGAAAATGATCGCATGTCGAACACGAGGAGATTTTCGTAAGGCAGCTTTAGATTGCCGTCTCAAGCTGGAGGTTGCCCCCGAACCTTACGACCTTCAGACCGCCTACTAAAGACCTGCACCTTTCCGACCAAAGGATCTTAATATTCATTTTAGGTTGCTCATATTTAGTCTAGAGGACCCTGAAAGCCCTCGACTGGAAAAAACATCTGCTTCATGAGAGCAATTGATGGAATCGATGAAACCCACGGCCAGCAAACGCAGAGTATGACATTATACGTGTTTGAAATAATTAGAATCAGAATTAGTTTCCCGCATGTTGAAAATTAAAAAAATATCTTATGTAATAAAAGGCGTGAAATTTGTTTAGAGCTTCTCATGTTTTGCCCAAGTATTATTTGCAAAAATAAATTGGCATTACTTTTTTAATACCCATGAGGTTTTAAAAAAATATTCAAATGAATTAAAAAATCAATTAATTAATTATTTAATTATTCAATATTAATTTTGAAGAAATTAATTTACAATAGTAGGAGTGATTGATAACTAAAATTGTAAGAAGTTAGCTAAAAAAAAGCCAGCTTTACACAGCCCCTTCCAGTGAGTGCTAGAAATGGCAGCACCTCGAGCTGAGGGCGTATTCTTTGTGCCACCACACACCTTCAAGAAATATTTTTATCCTGATCATGCAACATGCCAGGAATGGCTCAGACACCTACGGGATCTTTGCATAGATAATAATAACTTAAAGATGTGGCTACGCACTCTCAAATAAACCGTGAACTTAAAAGAGGCCTACGAGATTACTCTTCTTACGTAGCAGAGTATTTGTTTGTGTACGATTTCTAACGGACGATATTTACTGAATAATTCCTCAGTCTTTCCGACTGTGATAAGAGCGAGCCAGCAGAGATCGCCAGCGTTGAGTCTCCTGGTGCTGAGGACGGTCTCCACCATTTATCCTCCCTGATCTTATCGTTTCTAGCCCTAACAAAGAAATTAAAAAAAAGGTCTTTGGAGGTCGCGCTTGGATTATCGAAATTTTTCTGTTCTGGAAAAATACGAAGCATAATGTGCAATGTTGATGTACGTGAGGGATAATTCAAGTTTGTGGGAATGCATTTTGATCTAAAGATGACATAACGTTAAAATTTTCAGGTAAAATAATATTTGAAGTTGGGGTACTGCAAGGTAACGTGATTGTCTCTTGCTTGTCTAGGCTTTTACGAACAGTTCAAGTGCTTCGTGAATTGTATTGTTGAACGTGTAGTAGCTGAAGTAAATGATAAAGGTTTTCAGAACTTTCTGCTAAGTGTTAGTCCATTACCAAACCATACTGAATCTCCTTAAAATTGCTCTCTAATGTCAGCCCTAATGACAGCTTGAGTACCTGTATGCCAGAGTCTTTATAGATGGTAATTTTCTATCGAGACGATGAAGTATTCTCAGAGACTAACTCTACAATGGTTTTCCGACTTTGAAACTATCGTCTTATGTTCTATTTAAAAAATTTCAGAACAAAAACGTTCAAACATTAAGTGTTATGGGTTTTAAATGTGCTTTACAAGAAGTAGATGAGTTTTCTGGTTCTAAATTCAAGTAAGTGTATGCGCTCCATGTAATCTAGAGTTTCTATGTTCATACATGAAGCTTTAAACGTGTTTTAAAATAGGCTTGTACGTAGGGACTATAGCTAAAAAATCATTTATAGAATGACATTTCTAATAAATTAGCACAACACTGAAATGAAACTAAGACATGCAATATTTTTTATGAAGTAATACGTAGTTGTGATATTTGTGCTTGCATAAATAAATTGCAAGTTCATACCTTCTCGTATGAATAATCGGATGAGTATTATGACACTTAAAACACTCAAAACAATGTCCTTCCCAAATTCAAAAGCGTGTGGATTTTTTTTTAATTTTTGCCTGAACAAGAATCTCTTCAAGTAAGCCGTTCACTTTTTGTCCCTCGGAGGAAAAATTGAAATAAATTTATTTG